>JAVSCE010018180.1:0-41142 GCA_032199065.1 Smutsia gigantea | reverse complement strand
TTTTGGGTGTTGGGGCATGTGAGTTCTTCATATATTTTGGATATCAACCCCTTATCAGACAAGTCATTCATGAATATATTCTCCCATACTGTAGGTTGTCTTTCTGCTCTGCTGAGGCATCCTTTGTTGTTACAGAAACTTCTTAGTTTCATGTAGTCCCACTTATAAATTTTTATTTTTTTTCCCTTGCCTGAGGAGATGTGTCCAGCAAACAATTGCTCATACTTACATTCAAGAGATTTTTAACCTTTGTTTTCTTCTAAGAGTTTTATAGTTTCATGTCTTACATTAATGTCTTTGACTCATTTCAAGTTTACTTTTTTGTATGGAGTTAGACAATAATCCCGTTCTATTCTATTACATGTAAGTGTCCAGTTTTTCCAAACCCAAATAAGAGAATTTTTCCACATTGTGTATTCATGTCTCCTTTTTCATATATTAATTGACCATATATGCATGGGTTTATATCTGTGCTATCTCTTCTGTTGCATTGATCTATGGGTCTGTTCTTGTGCCAGTACCAGACTATTTTGATTAATATACATTTGTAGTTGAGTTTGAAATCAGGGAGAATAATTTCCCACCTTCTTTCCTTTCTCAGGATTTATTTGGCTACTCGGGGTCTTCACTCTTTCCATATCTATTTTAGAACTACTTTTTCTAGTTCATTGAAAAATGTTGTTGGAAATTTATTAGGGATTGTATTGAATCAGTAAATTGCTTTGGACAGGATGACCATTTTGACAACTATTAATTCTTCCTATAAATGAGCACAGGATGTATTTCCATTTATTGGTGTCTTCTTTAATTTCTCTCATGAGTGTCTTGTAGTTTTCAGGGTATAGGTCTTTCACATCATTGGTTAGATTTTTTCTAGGTATTTTACTCTTTTTGATGCAATTGTAAATAAAGTTGTTTTCCTGATTTTTTTCTGCAAGTTCATTGTTATTATGTAGGAATGCAGTAAATTTCTCTGTATTAATTTTGTATCCTGCAACTATGCTGATTTCACCTATTAGTTCTAATAGTTTTTGGTGGTGTCTTTTGGGTTTTCTATGTGTAATAGCATGTCATGTACAAACAGTGACAGTTTAATTTCTTCCTTACCAATTTGGATGTCTTTTATCTCTTTGTTTTGTCTGAGTGCCATGGCTAGGATCTCCAGTACTATGTTGAATAAAAGTTTCTCGAGCCATTTTCATCCTTAAACATTTCTTAAGACAAGTTAGAATGAGGCTTCTGGCTTTCAAGAATTCAAAGAAACTGTTTCCTCTTTGGAGTACTCATGCACTTAAAAATCATTGTGTGTTTTTTGGTATTCATTCTTCAGCTTTTAGCAAAATAGAATTTGATCTTTCAAAGCTTTCCTCATACCTAATTATCCCCTACTTCCCCCACCCCTGCCATATGTTTTCATAACATGCTGAACTACTCCTTTAATAATGCTCATTATATGTTTTATACATTATGGACATAATTTCTGTCATGAGATATGTGCTGTATTCTCAATGAAAGCATTAGTTTTGTCCATTTTCTGAACTATTATTATGATATCTACTATTTAATAGGAACATAAGGAATAGTTGAATTAATACACTTTTGAGTGGATGCTAATGTTTTTAAGGGAAAATGTATTCAGATTTTAACTTCTGATGTCACAAACTTCTCTTACTTCAGTCCTGGTAGTGTGATACATATTCTTCCTTGCTGACATCCTCAATCTAAGCAGAGGATGTGGGGATTCTTCTAGTAACAGGTCACTGTTAGGGGATTTCTATGGGCTGAGAAATGTCCTCCAGTTGGAATGGAACTGAGGTGGATTGTAAGAACTGTGATTATAGTAAATGTATGAAACCTGGGCTTAATGAGTCTCATACATAGGGGCTAAAAATTTTAGGTGGAGGTGGATGGTGAATATTAGAGGAGGAGTAGATGGGGAAGGGCAGAAGTGTGATGTGGATACTTTTTACTCTTTTTTTAGTGTTGATAATTATAGTAATAACTGCATATAAATATATATTTATTTACAAAAATATACATAAAATAAAGAAATATTATTTTATTAATCTTTGCTTTTGCCTCTCTATACTGCTTTATAGTTTTATAAGGCATTCTCATGTACATGTTCATTTCACAGTTGACTGAAGAGAAAGCAAAAGCTGGGATCATTATCCTCATTTCACAGATGGGAATACTAACAATTTTGTTCACTTTCTCAGTTTATTCAGGTTAGAGATAGTACAAAGCAACAAACCTTAACTATACATTAAATTCCAAAGAGAAAATTTACAGCCGCTTGGAAATTGTCTGGAATTGCAAATTTGAGGCTAGCTACAATTAGCACCATATTAGTTAAAATATTAATTTTATAGCACAAGTTATTTTCACAAATTCTCCCTTAACTATTCATGAAGTCCATGAGCCTGTGGAAATAGTTCTATGTTTTTATGTCCTGGCTCTTTAGATTAGAATCGCTGCTAGAAATTTGACAACACTTATCAAATCTTCCCTGCAGCACACTTTCTGTTAAAGATCTGATGACTAAGTGTTTCATATATTGCGATCACATGGTATATGTAGGGCTTGAAAAATTACAAAAGAAATATGTCAGTGAAGAAATGAAGGCAAGTACCCTGAAGCTTTCGAAGCATGTTGATACAATTACTATGTCATGTTCATTTCTTTCAGACTTACTTTTTTCTTTGAATCAATTTTACTTGAATTCCGAAGACATTCTGGGTAATGCAGAATAGTAACTGTAAAAGTGATACAGATGTGTTATATCAGGGAATTTTGCTCCTTCTTTCAGTGTATGTCAAAAGAATGAATTTTCCATTTTATAACTTTCTTTAAGGCTGCATCAGTTCACTTCTCCCATAATGCCCATAAAATATACAGCTGGCATTGTTTTTAAGAAAAATAAACACATATGCTAGGAAAATCCAGCCAATCAGTCTGGTTAGATTCTGTATCTCTTTATTGGGTATAAGGTAGAGAATTACCTTTGAAAGATATGCATGACCTCAGCAGCCTACATAAAAAGTCCAAACACACTTCCAGGTTCCCTTGGTTTTAACTGAGAATATGTTTTCTCCATGCAAATAGCAGTAGAGAAAATATCAATTTAAAGTAATAGATATTTATCAAGAGTGAGCAAGCATCCAGTTTAGTCTATGTTCTAAGATAGTGTTTCTCAATGTCTAATATGAATGCAGATTACCTAGAGATCTTTGTAACTTGGAAATTCTGGTTTTGTTTGGCTGTAGTGTGTCCTAAGATTCTGCATTTCTAACAACCTACAAAGTGATACCAATGCTGGTGATCAGAGTTCTACGTTTTTGAGGATCAAGGTCCTAGGAGGCATAGATCTGAATAAAAAACAATGAAAAACACATCAGAATCTAATGGGAAACTGAAGCAAGAACACTCTTTATTTGTTCTGTTGGTTTACCCCATTTGCATGGGCAGAAAGACTGAACTACAGAATTTCCCCTCTAATAAACTCCGCACTTCGTCAAAATTATGTCTCATCATGGACAGCAACATAAAAACACAATAATAATGACAACTGTCATTTATTTGCTGTCATTTACATGCCACACAGCACTGTCGGCCTCTTTCACCTACATTATTCATTTAATCCTCACTCACATTATAAATGTACTATAACCATTTCCCAGATGAGAAGAACAAGTTTGAGGAGGATAATAAAGATTCCCAAAGTCACAGAGCTACTCAGCATATACAGCAAATGCAACTCTAGTTCCTGTCTTTGCTTTTAAGTCACCATGGCCATAGATGACTTTTATCAAGTTCAGATTATAGTTTGAGAGACCATTACAATGTTTGGCAATAGCTTTTAGGCTGTCACTCATCCCCATATTTCCAGGGGTTTCATTATTAACAGAAGTTTCAATATATTAAGCCAGTGTTTCTCTTATTTCTGTTATATATATAATATCCCCATAATTTGTGACATAACTGGATACTTCTTGTACTATTATTTTAAAAAATTTGTTTTGTAAATTGACTGTTTACTTAAACAAATTATTTCACATAACCTGATACCATTGTTAAGTTTTATATTATTGGTAAAATGAAAATGACAATACGACTTGCCATAAATAGAAAATAATGATACATAATTTTTTAGTATTACCTAAAATAATCTTACATATCAGTGATATGCTTGCAACACATTGAAATTATCTTACCTTGGAGAAATAAATGCCAAGTAACATTTTATATCATCTAAGACACAGACAACTGGGGCCCTTCACTTATCACACACACAAAAAAATAATAGAAATTTACTCAACATAAGGAAGTCTGTGTCACTGTGGTGTAAATTAAAGGTTTCAACCCAATTCCCACCTGGTCTGATAGTGACATGAATATAAGGGCCTGTTTACACATCAATGTGATGTTGACCATGGCAGAGCCACCAATCCATCACAGGATTACCAGTCTGAGAGAAGGGGTGGAGAGCAGCAGTCATTCTCTCCTCCCATCTTTTCATGGTATATAATTTGTCACATGCCCACCAGTCATAAGGGACGCACCCATTGATTTCCTCTCAGAGCAAGGGGTGGGAAAGCAGAGCACACCATGGACAGAGAGAGGGAGAGCTGGGGAGCAGAGTGGAGCAAGGGGGCAGAGCATGTTGAGGGAAAGAGAGACCAGAGCAGCTGGGGTTCAGATTGGAGCAGTGGGATTCAGGAGTAGATGGTAGAGAGACTGAGCATGAGAAATAAACAAACCTTTAATACCCAACCTACCCTTTTCCTTGTCTTCCTTTGGTCTCCTCTGATTCATAGTAAACTTGCCCTGGGTGGAGATCTCCCTTCCTCCCAGAGCCACACTTTGTCATAGTTGGCAGGATCCAGTCAAAACAAAGAACTGTCCTCATTGGTGCAGTTTCAGTAGGCTGCCCCTATGGTGGTGGGGATACACCTGGGGAGCCTCCTGTGTATGGTGGTGAAATAACATGGGATCCCTCAGTGTATGGTGGATAAACACCCAGGAATCTCCCTATGCATGGTGGAAAAAAACCTGGGGATCCCCCAGTCTGAATTTGGTCCAAGGTGACTTGCAACCTAGAGGAGTGGGCCCTGCCCAAGTATTGGGGAGGGATGAGGATGCTGGAGACAGTGGAGTTGGCCTTCCACAAGGTAGGGGACTTCTTAGGGGAACCGAGTGCCCTTGCAGTGGTGGGAACTGTGGGTTAGATGTTTCTCACAGCATTAGAAAGTGTTACCAAGGAGAGAGATGCACTTTGGTGGGAGGTGGCAGAACAGGAATTCAAGTTGTGGAATGCTATATGGAAGAAAATAAAGTGATTAAAACAGATTGTGCTGCTGAGAGGCTTAGTAATGCATGGGAAAGACAGAAGAAAAATGTGGGCTGCAAGAAGACATGGGGAAGGTGAAAGGAGTGGTGGTGCCTTCAGCTCCAGAAATCGTAGAGAAGACATCATAGGAAGAAAAGCCTGGGGAGGAGGAACCAGGGAGGGATGAGGTGGTGGGGCCAAGTGTGGAACCAGAGTTGCTGATGGAGGCATCAGCCTCTCTCCTATTGAAAGGCCACCCAGTTGTAGTTAAGAAAAAGACACAGCAACTGAAGGTTCCTCAGGGAGAGGAGCAGCCTTCTCCCAAGGTGTTGTGCATTTCTTGCTCCACCCCTATACCTATGCTGAGCTGGTGGATTTGAGCTCCCAGTTTTGGCAGGAGCCATTGTAGTCTCTGCCCACATGGCTTTTCTGTCTTTGGGATTCAGGAGTAGATGGCATTGTTCTGTGTGGGTATGAAATGGGGAAACAGGCTACCCTGACAACTCACTCCTCTCTCCAGCAGAGGTTACAAAATCAGACCTCAGGGAATTATGTACTTCTGGATTGGCTGACAGTGACAGTCCACACAGTATGGCCTAATTATGGCGATTTGCCATCACTCCCTACTTGATGGCAGATGTATGCTGAGCTCTAGCATGTGTTATGTGGGTTGGGCATGAGAAATATCATCTACAATATGGATCATCAGGGCCCAGATGAGGAGTTCTTCACCATGGGGATGAGAAATCTGGTGCTCCACAAAGCTCCCCCATCCCACTTTGAGTCCCTAATGACTATTCTCACCCCTCATGTAGGGAAACCTATAAATGAGGTTACTCATACTTTAGCAGATTCAGAGAGGTTGAGACAATGAGAGCATGGAAGGAGATACAATCTTCTATTGAGATAGTAGGTTTAAAGGGCTCTGTGAAAGTCTCAAGGACCCAGTTGTGGGTTGACTTGACAAAGATGGGGGCAATGAAAAAGAAACTTGAACAGCCCAATTAAAACTTGCTAGAGCTATGGCAATTAAAGCCAGAGTAGTGGTTCTAGCTGCTGAGGTCCAAGACATAGAAGTCATAGATAAAGCCACATGCCTGGCCTGTGTGTCTTCAGGACTCTCTGTGGGAGAGTACTCAGAACGCACCTGGGCCTCCACCACCACAGGAAGATAATTGGGCATTGTGTTTGGACTGGGCAAGGAACAAGGCTCCCACCTTGGTGTATATAGTGAGAACTAAAGGCCACATATAGAATTAGCAATCCATTGATTCCCAGTGAATGTACAGTGTGTGCTGGCATTGGTGGACAAAGGAGATGAATGTTTTCTGATTTATGGCAACACTGAACCATTTCCTGGGATCCCTGCTGTGATAGATGGCTACGGTGGTAAGGCAATTAGAGTAAAAAAAAGCCCAATCACATTGTAAATAGGGCATCTATCCCCAAGAAGTATACAGTGTACCTTTTGCCCATCCCTGAATATATTTTGAGGGTGGATATCCTCCAAGCTCTGTGGTTACAGACCACTGCAGGTGAATTCAGACTGAGGATACACATTGTTAATTCAGTTCTGAGGGCACATGCTCAGCACCCACGTGTAGCTTGGTCTGTACCTTGGTGGTTGACAAATACTAAGAAATATAAGTTGCCTTGGGGTCACAAAGAAATTGGAGAAGTCATCTAGGAGCTTAAGTAAGTGGGTTTCATAAAGCCCACTCACAATCCTTTTCATTCCCTAGTGTGGCCAGTGAAAAAGCCAGATGGTTCCTGGTATATGGATTACAGAGAATTGAATAGTCACACTATTTGCATGCTGCTGTGCCCTCTATAGCAGCCCTTACGGACACACTTGGTCATTAACTAGGGACATATTATAATGTTGTGGACCTTGCTAATACTTTCTTTTCCGATGACATAGTTCAGAAAAGTCAGAAACAGTTTGTCTTCATGTGGAGTATGGCAGTGGATGTTCACTGTCCTCCCACAGGGTACATTCATAGTCCTACCATCTGTCACAGACTTGTAACATAGGATGTGGCTGTATGAGAGAAACAACCAACAGTGTGGCTGTATCATTATATTGATTATATTATGCTCATGTCTGATTCTATTGCCGATATAGAAGCTGCAACACCTAGACTGCTGCAACCTCTACAGGAGAAAGGATGAGCTGTGAACAGCACCAGATTCAGGGATGTGGTATTTAAGTCAAATTCTTGGAGGTTGTCTGGTCAGGTAAAACTAACTTTATCCCAGAAGTAGTCATAAACAAGGTCCAGGCTTTCCCTACCCGTACCACTGTGGAAATATTAAGAGTTTTGGGGTCTTTTGGGCTACTGGAGAGTGTTCATATCACACTTGACAAATTCTGAGACCATTATACCAGTAGATGGGACATCAGGTGGGTCTGGGATGAGACATGTGAATCTGTCTTTATCACTGCTAAGCAGATAGTCAGGTTTGTGCAGGCTTTGAGTGTGATGGACCATCAACGCCCTGGGAGCTAGATGTTCATGTAACCAAAGATGGTTATGGGTGGATCTTCTTTCAATGGCTTAAATGGATGCACCAAACTATTGCTTTCTGGTCACATCTGTGGAAAGGAAAAGAGGTCCAGTATGCCTTAATGTAGAAGCAATTGGCTCTCATGTACCACACCTTTCTAGCTTCTGAGCCCATCACCAGAACTGCTCTGACAAAGGTAATAACCACATATCACATTATGGGCTGCGAGAAAGACTGGACCCAAAAGCCATTGAGTGGTGTGGCACAGATGCCAACACTTGCCAAATGTGGTGCATATTTACAATAGTGTAGCACCCTCTCCTCTAGCCCCTTAAGTGGAGAAATCCAACACTTACTAGGGCCAGTGTTATACAACAGTGTAAAGCAGGAAGAATTTGATTTGGAGCCATTAGTAACATAGAGCCCTTATCAGGAGAGAAGAGCCCCTATACCTGAAGATGCATAGCTCAACAGATGGCTTGAGTTGTGGGAAGCCCCTGAAATGATGGACTGTGGCTTTCCATCCTAGGACTGACACAATATAGATGGAAGATAGGGGAAGAACAGACAATAGGCAGAGCTGCAGGCAGTATGACTCATAATCACCCAGGAGCCCTTCCCAATAGTTGTTTGCACTGGCAGCTGGTCATGAAATAGGTACAAAAATTAGGGATCAGGTGGAAGTTTCATGTACCATATAACCCTACCAGGGCAGGCATGATAGAAATGTACAATGACTTATTAAAATATGGACTGAAGTCAGATATCAATAGTCTATGTGTCTGGTCAGTCCACTTGTGGACAGTGCTACGGTGCTTGAATGAGAAGCCATGGAAGGGGGCACTGAGCCCCAATGGACATGCTAACACACATTGCTGCCTCTCCTATACAACTGCATATACAAACCAAAAATTGTTGAAGCCAGGATTTTGCCAGCAGGACATCTTGCTGCTAGCACTAACTGTGCTAAACCCCAGAGACTCTGTTGAGTGAACATGGCCTTGTGTATTTTGAAATATGGACATGTGATAGCTGGCCCTTCTAGCACCTTGGTGAAAAGACCTGGAAGCTGGCCTCCTGTGTATTCCTGGAGTAACAGCAGAATGACCCCAAAAGATCGCAGAAGTATAACCTGAATGGCCTGAGCATCATATAGGGGAGCTTTTTGTTTTATCATTATGGCCAGTGCATGTGCTCCCATAGCCCTACATATTGATACATATGTAACTCCCACAGGGAGAGGTATGAAGATCTGGTATACTACACCAGGATGGGACCCCATTCCTGTCACTGCCCTATCACAGGACTACTCTCTTGCCTACATCCTACCTGGTGGAAAAGATTTTCCTTTGGTATCATTAAAACTTGTCTTATTGCCCTTATAGTTTTTCTCTTCTACAGCCTTTTTGGATTGGGCACTACCCCTAGCCACAGCTGGTTCTTGCTGACCATGTCTTGTAGTTTAGCTGCTGGATTCCCATGGAATGTGTTAACTGTGGACTCAATCTGAGTAGGACTTTGAATGCAGCTGTATCCTCATGATTGAGGATTGTCATAGTTTTATTATGTATGTCATAATTTCTGTTGTTATATGTATGTTGTTAATCTCATTACAGTGCTCTAGCTTTCTTGCACAGGGAACTTTGTGGAAGATTGGGGGCATGTAGACTGTGAGGTTAGAATTCTGGTGGAGTGGGTTAGGTAAATTTAAATTTTCAGTGAGAATTCCCACTTGACCTTGATAGTGATATGCATGTTAGGGCCTGTTTATACATCAGTGTGATGTTTACCGTAGCAGAGCCACCAGTCCATCACAGGATTACCACTCTGATGTAAGTAGCAGAGTGCAGCAGCCATTCTATCTTTCCCTTTGTTCCTGGTATGTAATTGGTCAGGGGCTCACCAGTCACCATGGATCCACCCATGCAGTTCCTCCCAGAAGAAGGGGGAGGGGAAAGTGGAAAATGACCCATCAGGAGAGGAGGAGAGCTGGGGAGCCGAGTTGCATCAGAAGGGGTGGAGCTCGCCATGAGAGAGAGAGAAGAGCAGCCAGGGGTCAGAGTGGAGTGCTGCAGGGGAGAGAGACTGAGCCATGAGAAATAAACCTTTAATCTCCAACGTTCTCTTTTCCTTGTCTTCCTTCAGTCTTAGCAGATTCATAAAAAACTTGCCCCAGCCAGTGAACCTCTTTCCTAATGAAGACACAGTCACTCAGGATTAAGCTTTCAGTGCTAACACAGTAACACGTGTGACTCCAAACATTAGGGCTTTTCTCCACTTTTCTTTCCCTTCATCCTAAAAAAAAAAGCCCATTACATCCAAATGCAGAGGAAGTTTGTAGATTATGCAGCTGCTTAATTTGGAGATTGACATTGCTATGAAATATGGGGAACTTTAAGCAGAGAAAACACTTATATAAGAGAAAGGATATTAACTTATGAAATTCCTCCTGTCTTATAGTATAAATGGGAGAGATCTTTGCACAAGGTTTACTGATATTACTTACAACAGGAATGTATGGCAAGTGAGGATCACTTGACAGTGTTAATTCATAGAAATTTGAACATGAGTCTACTTTAGACATCATATGTGAAGTATGATACCAATTATTTTTATTGCCAAATGTATGGCATTGAATGCTAAATTTTGTACATGTTTGATTTCTTTCATTCAGCATTTTGTAATATTGAGGACAGAGATCCTTACTTTTTCTTAGATTACACCTAAAAGTTCTTTTCTTTGGAGTATTATATATGTTACTGTGCCATTGATTTCAATTTCTACTTATTCATTGTCAGTATATAGAAATGTGGTTGATTTTATGCATTGACCATCTATCCGGCAACTTTGTTTAAATCTTAGTAGTTTAGGAGAGAATTTTGTTGTTGATGATGATTATTCCTTGAGATTCTGTACATACACAATCATGTTTTATGTAGATTAGGGCTGTTTCATATCTTCTCTTCCAATATGTATGCTTTTTATTTCTTTTCTCTTGCCTTTTTGTGCTGGCTAGAAGTTACAGTACTATGCTCAATAAGAGTGTTACAAGTGGGCATTCTTATCTTGTTACCAAACTTAGGGGTAGAGCATTTAGATTTTCAACATTAATTTGAAAGTTTCAGGAAAGCTTCAGGTAGCTGTAGGTTTCAGGTAAATATATTTCAAAATCAGGAAGTTTCCCTCTATTCCTAACTGGCTAAGTATTTTTATCACGGATGAGTTTTGGATTTTATCAAACGCTTTTTATACTTTAATTGATATGTTCATAATTTTTTCTTTTGCCTGTTAATATGATGGATCACATTGATTGTTTTTCTAATGAATCTGCCTTGCACAACTGGAATATATTGTGTAGTAGGCTACAATTCTTTTTTAACACTGCTGGATTCAATTTGATAGTATTTTATTGATGGTTTTTATATTTAAAGTCATGAAAGATGTTTGTAGTTTTATTTTTGTACTGTCCTTGTCTGGTTTTGTGATCAGGATTATACTAGCCTCATTAAATGAATTAGAAAGCATTAAATTATCTTCTATTTTCTGGAAAATATTGTGTAAAATAAGTGTTAATTCAAAGTTAAGTAATCTCCAGTATAAATATCTGAGTGTGCATATTTCTTTACTAGGAGCTTTTAAATTGCTGGTTAAATTTATTTACTGTTTATGGGACTGTCTTTGCCTGTTTGGGATCCTATAAGATAATATAATAGGCTGGTTGACTTAAAAAACAAGATAAATTCACTTCTCATACATCTGGAGGCAGAGGAAATTCAAGACCACAGCATTGATATATTCAGCATCTAATGAGGGTCCCATTCCTTTTTCAAAGATGGTCATCTTCTCACTGTGTCCTCACATGGCAGAAGGAACAAGAGAGTTATCTGGGGTCTCTTTCAAAAGGGTGCTAATCCCATTCATGAGGGCTACACCTTCTTAATCTAATCATCTCTTACCATCTTCCATCTCCAAATGCTATCATATTTGGAATTATGATCTCAACATATGGGTTTGGGGTAGTGGGACACAAATGCTCACTTCATAGCAGTAGCTACTAAGATTATTTCATCTTGGTTTAGTTTTGATAATTTGTGGTTTTTGTGAAACTGGATTATTATAACCTGTCAAATTTATAAACATAAATGTATTCACGGAATTCCTGAGTATTCTTTTGATGGCTGTAAGAGCTGTTGTAATATCCGATATTTGAATGCTGATAACAGTGGTTTATGTTTCTCTATTTTTATCTTTCTCAATTGAATAGGGTTTTATCTATTTTTCTGTCTACCATTTTTATATTAAAGTGTTATTGATATACACTCTTATGAAGGTTTCACATGTAAACAACAATGTGGTTACTACATTTACCCATATTATCAAGTCCACACCCATAGCCCAATGCAGTCACTGTCCTTGGGTGTAGTAAGATGCCACAGATTCACTATTTGCCCTCTCTGTGCTACACTGTTTTCCCCGTGATCCCCCACACCATGTGTACTAAACATAATACCCCTCAATCCCCTTCTCCCACCCTCACTACCTGCCCTCCCACACCCCTCCCCTTTGATAACCACTAGTTCCTTCTTGGAGTCTCTGAATCTGCTGCTATTTTGTTCCTTCAGTTTTGTTTCGTTGTATATATACAAATGAGGGAAATTATTTGGCACTTGTCTTTCTCCACATGGCTTATTTCACTGAGCATAATATCCTCCAGCTCCATCCATGTTGTTGCAAATGGTAGCATTTTTTCTTTCTTATGGCTGAATAGTATTCCATTGTGTATATGTACCACTTCTTCTTTATCCATTCATCTACCGATGGACACTTAGGTTGCTTCCATATCTCGGCTATTGTAAAAAGTGCTGCAATAAAAATGGGGGTGCATATGTCTTTTTGAATCCGAAGTTGTATTCTTTGGGTAAATTCCAAGGAGTGGGATTCCAGGGTCAAATGGTATTTCTATTTATAGTTTTGTGAGGAACCGCCATATTGCTTTCCACAATGGTTGAACTAGGTTACATTACAACCAGCAGTGTAGGAGGGTCCCCCTTTCTCTGCATCCTCACCAACATTTGTTGTTCTTAGTCTTTTCGATGCTGGCCATGCTTACTGATGTGAGGTGATATCTCACTGTGGTTTTAATTTGCATTTCCATGACCATTAGTGATGTGGAGCGTCTTTTCATGTGACTGCTGGCCATCTGAATTTCTTCTTTGGAGAACTGTCTCTTCATATTCTCAGCCCATTTTTAATCAGGTTATTTGATTTTTGGGTGTTGAGGTGTGTAAGTTCTTTATATATTTTGGATGTTAACCCCTTGTTGGATATGTCATTTACACATATATTCTCCCATATTGTAGGATGCCTTTTTGTTCTGTTCATGGTCTCATTTGCTTTACAGAACCTGTATAGTTTGATGTAGTCCCATGATTTCATTTTCGCTTTTGTTTTCCTTGCTCAAGGAGATGCATTCAGGAAGAAGTTGATCATGCTTATATTCAGGAGATTTTTGTCTATGATGTCTTCTAAGAGTTTTATGGTTTCATGACTTACATTCAGTTTACTTTTGTGTATGGGCTTAAAGAATAATCCAGTTTCATTCTCTTGCATGTAGCTGTCCAGTTTTGACAGCACCAGCTGTTGAAGGGGCTGTCATTTCCCCATTGAATGTCCATGGCTCCTTTATCATATATTAATTGACCATATATGGTTGGATTTATGTCAGGGTTCTCTAGTCTGTTCCATTGGTCTATGGGTCTGCTCCTGTGCCAGTACCAAATTGTCTGGAGTACTGTGGCTTTGCGGTAGAGCTTGAAGTTGGGGAGCATAATCGCCGCAGCTTTATTATTCCTTCTCAGGATTGCTTTGGCTGTTCAGGGTCTTTTGTGGTTCCATATGAATTTTAGAACAATTTTCTCTAGTTTATTGAAGAGTTCTATTAGTATTTTGATAGAAATTGCTTTGAATCTGTAGATTGCTTTAGGAAGGATGGCCATTTTGACAATATTAATTCTTCCTATCCATGAACACGGGATGTGTTTCCATTTATTGTAATCTTCCTTAATTTCTCTCATGAGTGTCCTGTAGTTTTCAGAGAATAGGTCTTTCACTTCCTTGGTTAGGTTTATTTTTAAGTGTTTTATTCTTTTTGATGAAACTGTGAATGGAATTGTTTTCCTGAATTCTCTATCTGCTAGTTTATTCTTAGTGTATAGGAATGTCACTGATTTATGCATACTAATTTTGTATCCCACATCTTTGCTGAATTCAGATATGAGATCTAGTGGATTTGGAGTGGATTCTTTAGGGTTTTTTATGTATAATATCATGTCATTTGCAAACAGGGACAATTTAACTTCTTCCTTGCCAATCTTGATGCATTTTATTTCTCTGTGTTGTCTGATTGCAGTGGCTAGGACCTCCAGTACTGTGTTGAATAGAAGTGGGGAGAGTGGGCATCCTTGTCTTGTTCCTGATCTTAAAGGAAAAGCTTTCAGCTTCTTGCTGTTAAGTATAATGTTGGTTGTGGGTTTGTCATATATGGCCTTTATTATGTTGAGGTACTTGCCCTCTGTAGCCATTTTGTTGAGAGTTTTTATCATAAATGGATGTTGAATTTTGTCAAATGCTTTTTCAGCATCTATTGAGATGATCGTGTGGTTTTTGTCACTCTTTTTATATATGTGGTGGATGATGATGGATTTTCGAATGTTGTACCATCTTGCATCCCTGGAATAAAGCGTACTTGTTCATGATGGATGATCATTTTGACGTGTTTTTGAATCAGTTTGCTAATATTTTATTGAGGATTTTTGCATCTATGTTAATCAGGGATATTGGTCTATAATTTTCTTTTTTTGTGGTGTCTTTGCCTGGTTTTGGTATTAGAGTGATGCTGGCCGCATAGAATGAATTTAGAAGTATTCCCTCTTCTTCTACTCTTTGGAAAACTTTAAGGAAGATGGGTATAATGTATTCACTAAATGTTTGATCAAATTCGGCACAGCGGTGAAGCCATCTGGTCCAGTCATTTTGTTTTTAGGTAGGTTTTTAATTACTAGTTCAATTTCTTTGCTTGTAATTGGTCTGTTCAGATTTTCTGTTTCATTCTGGGTCAGCCTTGGAAGGTTGTATTTTTCTACAAAGTTGTCCATTTCTTCTAGGTTATCCAGTTTGTTAGCATATAATTTTCATAGTATTCTCTAATAATTCTTTGTATTTCTGTGGTGTCCGTATTGATTTTTCCTTTCTCATTTCTGATTATGTTTATGTGAGTAGACTCTCTTTTTTTCTTGATAAGTTTGGCTAGAGGTTTATATATTTTGTTTAATTTCTTGAAAAACCAGCTCTTGCTTTCATTGATTCTTTCTATTGTTTTACTCTTCTCAATTTTATTTATTTCATTCTAGTCTTTATTATGTCACTCCTTCTACTGACTTTTCGCCTCATTTGTTCTTCTTTCTCTAGTTTCATTAATTGTGAGTTCAGACTGTTCATATGGGATTGTTCTTTCCTGAGGTAGGCGTTTATTACAATATACTTTCTTCTTAACACGGCCTTCGGTGCGTCCCACAGTTTTTGCAGTGTTGAATTACTGTTGTCATTTGTCTCCATATTTTTCTTGATCTCTGTCTTTATTTGGTCATTGATCCATTGGTTATTTATGAGCATGTTGTGAAACTTCCATGTGTTTGTGTGCTTTCTCATTTTCTTTGCATAATTTATTTCTATTTTCATACCTTTGTGGTCTGAGATACTGGTTGGAACTATTACAATCATTTTCAATTTAAGGAGGCTCTTTTCGTGGCCTAGTATATGATCTATTCTTGAAAATGTTCCATGTGAACTTGAGAAGAATGTGTATTCTGCTGCTTATGGGTGTAGAGTTGTGTAGATGCCTGTTAGGTCCATCTGTTCTATTGTATTGTTCAGTGCCTCTGTCTCCTTACTGATTTTCTGTCTGGTTGATCTATCCTTCAGAGTGAGTGGAGTGTTGAAGTCTCCTAGAATGAATGCATTGCATTCTGTTTCCACGTTTAATTCTGTTAGTATTTGTTTCACATATGTAGGTGCTCCTGTGTTAGGCACATAGATATTTATTATGGTTATATCTTCTTGTTGGATTGACTCTTTTATCATTATGTAATGTCCTTATTTGTCTCTTGTGACTCTCTTTGTTTTGAAGTCTATTTTGTCTGATACAAGTACTGCAACTCCTTCTTTTTTCTCCCCATTAGTTGCATAAAATATGTTTTTCCATCCCTTCACTTTTAGTCTGTGTATGTCTTTGTGTTTAAAGTGAGTCTCTTGTAGGCAGCATATAGATGGGTCTTATTTTTTATCCATTCAGTGACTCTATGTCTTTTGATTGGTGCATTCAGTCCATTTACATTTAGGGCAATTATCCATAGGTACGTATTTATTGCCATTGCAGGCTTTAGGTTCGTAGTTACTCAAGGTTCAAATTTAACTTCCTTACTGTTTAAGAGTCTAACTCACTTAATGTGCTATTACAAACACAGTCTAAGTGTTCTTTTTTTTCTTCCTCCTTTTTCTTCCTCCCCCATTCTTTATATATTAGTTATCATATTCTGTACTCTTTGTCTATCCCTTGATTGACTTTGGAGATTGTTATACTAATTTTTGTATTTTATTAGTAATTAGCTGTCCTACTTTCTTTAGTGTGGTTTTATTACCTCTGGTGACAGCTATTAATCTCTAGGAACATTTCTGTCTATAGCAGTCCCACCAAAATACATTGTTGAGATGGTTTGTGGGAGGTAAATTCTCTCAGATTTTGCTTATCTGGGAATTATTTAATCCCTCTTTCAAATTTAAATGATAACCTTGCCATATAAAGTATTCTTGGTTCGAGGCCCTCCTGCTTCATTGCATTAAATACATTATACCACTCCCTTCTGGCCTTTAAAGTTTCTGTTGAGAAGTCTGATGATAGCCTGATGGACTTTCCTTTGTATGTGATCTTATTTCTCTCTCTGGCTTTTAATAGTCTGTCCTTATCCTTGATCTTTGCCATTTTAATTAATATATGTCTTGGTGTTGTCTTCCTTGGTCCCTTATGTTTGGAGATCTGTGCACCTCCATATCCTGAGAGACTATCTCCTTCCCCAGTTTGGGGAAGTTTTCAGCAATTACCTCCTCAAAGATACTTTCTATTCCTTTTTCTCTCTCTTCTTCTTCTGGTACCCCTATAATGTGAATATCTTTCCATTTGGATTGCTCACACAGTTCTCTCAATATTCTTTCATTCTTAGAGATCCCTTTCTCTCTCTCTGTTCCTTAGCTTCTTGCATTCCTCTTCTCTAGTTTCTATTTCATTTATTGTCTCCTCCTCCATATCCAATCTGCTTTCAATACCATCCATTGTGGTCTTCAACGATTGAGTCTCCAACCAGAATTCATTCCTGAGTTCTTGAATATCTTTCTATACCTCCATGCGGATGTTAATGGTTTTTATTTTGAATACCCTTTCAGGAATAGTCATGAGGACAATGTCATTTAAATGTTTCTCAGGAGTGGTATTTATAATTTTACTCTGAACCAGATTCCTTTGGCATTTCATATTTTTATATGGCACCATCTAGTGCCCAGAAGGTCAGTCCCTGAAGCAATATCTGGGGTCATGGGGGGGTGTTATTGGTGCCTGTGGAGAAGAAAGAGCTGTTTCCTGCTTCTGGGCTGCTATGCCTCTCTCCACTGCCTAAGCCAGTGGGCTGAGCACACAGATATAAGCCTCTATGCTTTTTGTTTGTAGTTGCTGTAGACAGATCTTCCCTCTGCCTAGCCTAACGCCTGTGTAGGGTTTGCCAGTTTGCAAGCCAGGAGGGGCTGGATGGGGAAAGGATCAGTAGGCTGTATATCACGGATGGAGTCCTTGGAACTCTGTAGCCAGCCAGGGAGGTAGAGCACCTGAAAATCGTCTAATTAGGAAGATTTTTTTCCTCCTTAAATATGACAGTCTATATGGCAAACTTCCCAACCTGTTGGGCAGAGTGCACCTGGACAATTTTGTCTACCTGTCCTCTCTCCTGAGCAGTAAGCTCTGTGCAATCCTTGCGCCTTTAGCAGCCCTCTTGCTAAGGGCTCCTTGTTAGGATGTCTCTCAGACTGGCCACCTTTCTTTTGTCCCAAAGCAGCTGGATATGGATCCCTGCTTTCCACAAGCAGCTGGAATCTCAGTCTCTCCAGGAATTCTGCCTGTCTTAGCTCTCCAACCCTGTAATCCTGAGAGTATCATGGAAGCCCCATGAATTGTAGGTTTGTGCTCCCAGAGCAGATCTCCAGAGTTAGGTATTCAGCAGTCCCAGGTCTCCACTCCCTCCCCACTCCTTTTCTCTTCCTCCCGCAGGTGAGCTGGTGTGGGCGAAGGGCTTGGTCCTGCTGGGCCACAGCTTTGGTACATTACCCTGTTCTGTGACATCTGCTCTTTTCTCCAGGTGTATGCAGTTTGGTGCAGTCCTCTTCCCTGTTGCTCTTTCAGGATTAGTTGTATTCATTATATTTTCTTAATATATGCAGTTTTAGGAGGAATCCTGTGTCTCACCTCTCATGCTGTGATCTTTAATCCCTTCTCAACCTATCATTTTTTCAAATTTATCTATTTTATTAGTTCTTGTTTTGTGATTTTCCCCTTTACTTCAATTTATTTTACTTCTGCCCTTATAATTCTCATTTCCTTTTTTCTACTTGCTATGGCTTCTTTTGCTCTTCTATTTCTAATTTCTTGAGATAGGAACTTAGATTATTGATTTGAGACATTTCCTCTTGGCTAACAAAATCCTTTAATACTACTAATTACAGTCTCCACACTTCCTTAGCTGAAGCTGTCATATTTTGATATGTTATATTTGTATTTCCATTCAGTACTCTGTATTTTTAAAATTCTTTTGAGACTTTCTCTTTGACCCATGTGTAATTTACAACTTTGTTATTTAATATTTGAGTGTTATGTGATTTTTTTTTAAATATTTTTGTCATTGATTTCTAGTTTAATTCCATTATACTCAGAGAATGCACTCTGTGTGAATTCTTTTAAATATGTTGAGCTGTGTTTTATAGCTCGGGATATAGTCGGTCTTGAATGTTCCATGGACACTTAAAAATGTGTGTTCTCCTGTTGTTAAGTGGAATGTTTCATATATAATAATAAGGTCCTGTTGGTTGATTGTGTTGTTTCAGTTTTTCTATATATTTGCTAATTTTTCTGTCTAGCGGTTCTATTGATCTCTGTCAGTGAGGTGTAGAAGTCCACAAATATAATAGTAATTTTTATTTCTCCCTTTACCTCAGTCTGGTTTTTGTTCATGCATCTTGTGGCTCTGTTTCTTTGGGCACACATTTAGGATAATCATGTCTTTCTGGTGGATTGATTATTTTACAATTGTTTAATGTTTTTCTCTGGCTCTTGTAATTTTCTTTGAACAGGAGTCTACCTGATATTAATACATCCTGTCCTGATTTTGTAATTAATGCTTTTATGTCAAATTTTATCACGTCCCTTTAGTTGAAACAACCAATATTAATAAACTTAAATTGAGCTTCTCTTCTTTTACACAGCATATTTTTTATTTGTTGGGCTTTTGTTGTTTTTTGCTTTGTTTTGTTTTCACCCATTACACCAAACTCTGACTTGCAATTGGTATATTAACACTTATGGTTAATACAATTACTGAAGTGTAAGAATTCATAAAACAGATCTGCTTTTTATTGTTATAGTGTTTATTTCACTTATTTCTCATTTATTTTCTGTTTACATTCTGTGCATTATTTGAATGTTTTTTAAGTTTTCCGTTTGATTTATTTGTATTATTTTGGAGTATATCAATTTCTACATTTTTCTTAGTGGTTGTCTTAAGTATAACAATATACATACATAACACAACAGTCTTCTAGTAAAGACATTTTACCATTCTGAATTGTAGAAGCATCATCTACATTTATGTCCTTTTGTCCTACCCACTTTAAAAAATAATCATCATAAACTATTCAATGTGCATTGAGCATCACATCATATGATGTTACAATTTATATATCAAACATCAGATATGATTTAACACAGACTTGTGGGGAATATTTTATTTACATCTATTTCTAGCTATTTCAATGTTCATATTTTTGATATATTTTATTGAGGTATAGTTAATATACAATATTATATTGGTTTCAAGTGTAAAGCATAGTAATTCAACAGTTATCTACACTATTAAATGCTCACCCCAACTAGTACAGTTACTATCTGTTAACATATAGAGATGTCACAGAATTATTGATTATATAATGTATGTTGTACTTTCCACCCTGTGACTAATTTATGTTACGTTTGAAATTTTTTGGCATCCCCTTCACCTATTTCACCCACCCACCCCAACCCTCACCCATGGTAACTACTAGTCATTTCTTAGTGTTTGTGAGTCTACTCTTATTTTGTTCATTTGTTTGTTTTTAGATTCCATTTACAAGTGAAATCATATGTTGTCTTTCTCTACCTGGCTTGTTTCATTTACCATAATACCCTCTAAGTCCATCCATGTTGCTACAGATAACAGGATTTCTCTTCTTTTTATGCCTTAATAATATTCTATTATGTAAATGTACTACTTCTTCTTTATTATTCTATTGATGAACACTTTGGTTGCTTCCACTTCTTGACTATTGTAGATAATGCAGCAATAAGCATAGGCGTGCATACATCTTTTTGAATCAGAGGTTTTGTTTTCCTTGGGAAAATTCCTAGAAGTGGAATTACTAAATCATATGGTATTTCTACTTTTAGTTTTTTGAGGAAACTCCATACTGCTTTCCATAGTGGTTGCACCAATTTACGTTCCCACAAATTATGCACAAGGGATAGTTTTTCTGCACATCTTCACCAAAACTTATTTCTTGTCTTTTGGATAATGGCCATTCTGACTGGTGTGAGGTGATATCTCACTGTGGCTTTGATTTTTATTTCCCGATTATAAGTGATGTGGAGCAACTTTACATGTGTCTGTTGGTCATTTGTATGTCTTATTTGAAAAAAATGTTTATTCAGGTCCTCTGCCTATTTTTAATAAGGTTATTTGTTTTTTTGGTGTTGAGGTGTACGAGTTATTTATATATGTTTGATGTTAACTGCTTATTGGATAAATCATTTATGAATATATTCTCCCATTCTGTAGGTTGCCTTTATGTTGTGTTACTGTTTTCCTTTGCTGTACAGAAGCTCTTATTTTAATGTAGTCCCATTTGTTTATTTTTTTCTTCTCTTGCCCAGAGAGATGTGCCCAGAAAAAATCTCCATGCTGATGTTTAAGATATTTTTGTCTATGTTTTAAGAGTTTTATGGTTTTATGTCTTATTTTTAGGTCTTTGATTAATTTTGAGTTTACTTTTGTGTATGAAGTTTGACAGTAATCCAGGTTCATTCTCTTGCATGTAGCTGTCTAGTTTTCCCATCAATATATATTGAAAATATTGCCTTTTCCCCATAGTACATTAATGGCTCCTTTGTCATATATTAATGGATATTAATTGACTATTGTCATGTATTAATATACATGGATGAGTCTATTTCTGGGTTCTCTATTCTGTTCCATTGACTTATATGCCTGTTCTTCTGCTAATAGTTTTGTTTTGATTACTGTAGTTTTGTAATATAGCTTTAAATAAGACAGCATATTATCCCACACTGTGTTCTTCTTTGTCAAGATTGATTTGGCTATTTGTTGTCTTTTATGTTTTCATATAAACTGTAGAATTATCTGCTCTATTTCATTGAAAAATACCACTTTTATTTTGAACGAGATTTTATTGAATCTGTAAATTACTTTGGGCAGGATGACCATTTGGACAATATTAATTCTTCCTATCCATGAACATGGGATTTTTTTGTAATTTCTCCAGTTTCTTTCATCAGTGTCTTATAGATTTCTGAGAACAGGTCCTTCCCCTCCTTGGTGAGGTTTATTCCAAGGTAGTTTATTTTTTTGATGCAACTGTAAATGGAATTGTTATATTGATTTTGTATCCTGTGCCTTTCCTGAATCCTTTTTTTACTTCTAATATGTTCTGATGGAGTCTTTAGGGTTTTCTATGCATAGTATCATGTCAAATGCAACTATTGACAGTTTTACTTCTTCCTTACCAATTTGGATACCCTTTTCTGTTCTTTTCTGATTTCCATGGCTATGAATTCCAGTAATATGTTGAATAAAAATGGTGAGAGTGGTCATCCTTGTCTTCCTGATCTTAGATGGAAAACTGTCAGTATTTTTGCCATTGACTCTGATGTTTGCTGTGGGTTTTTTGTCCATTATTACAATGAGGTATGTTTCATCTATACCCATTTTGTTGACAGCTTTTATCATGAATGGATGTTGAATTATGTCAAATGATCTCTTAGCTTCCATTGAGATGGTCATCTGGTTTTTATCCTTCCTTTTGTTAATGTTTTGTGTCACATTGATTGATTTGCATATATTGTACCATCCTTGCATCCCTGAAATTAATTCCACTTGATCCTGTAAATGATTTTGTTGACACATTTTTTATGTTGGGTTACTAATACATTTGAGGATTTTTATCTATATTTCATCAAGGATATTGGTCTGTAGTTTTTTTAGGTCTATCTTATTTTGGTATAAGAGCAACAGTGGTACAGTAGGAGTTTGGAAGTATTCCCTCCTCTTCTGTTTTGTGGAATACTTTAATGAAGATAGATATTAAATCATCATTAAACATTGATAGAATTCACCCATGAAGCTATCTGGTTCTGGACTTTTGTTTGTTGATAGCTTTTTAAATTGCCCGTTCAATTCTGTTACTAGCAGTCTGTCTGTTCAGATTTTCTTTTCTTCCTGGGCCAGTCTTGGGAAATTTTACATTTCTAAGAAGTTATCCATTTCTTTGGGGTTGTCCAATTTATTGTCATATAATTTTTCATTGACTCCTGTTATAATTCTCTTAATCTCTGTGTTGTCAATTGTAACTTCTTTTTCAATTTTTTGTTTATTTGTGTCCTCTCTCTTTTTACCTGATATGTTTGGCTAGGGGTTTTTCTATGCTTTTATCTTCTCAAAGAACCAGCTCTTGCTTTGGTTGATTTTTTTCTATTATTTTCTTAATCTCAATTTCATTTATTTCCATTCATCTATATTATGTTCCTCCTTCTAGTAACTTTGGGCTTTGTTTATTCCAGGGTTCTTTTCTGTTCTAAGTCACCTTTTTTTTTTATCATTTCCTCTCTATTTGGAGGACTTCCTTACAGTTATTACATATATATAGCAGCATTATTATTTTCATTTGGCTGTTTTTCTCATAACTTCTATTTATTTTTCATTATGTAAGCTGAATTTGTAATTTCTTAGTAAATTAGCTTTATTATAGCTGTTTTAATAGCTTTTTCAGATACTAGAAACATCTAAAAATGCTTGGTGTTGTTTTTCTGAGTCAACTTCTGATTTTACTGTTTATTGGTATAATGAGTCAGTTTTCTGTTTTAAGCTAGACAAATTGTATATCATATTACCAGTCTCTATATCTTATTTAATGATTAATTTTTTTTAGCACATGTAGTGCAAAATAATGTGCTGGTGTTTGGTTACCTTCTTTCTGAGACCACTGACACCTCCCTAGCAAAAGAGAGCATTAAAATTCCCTCATTAGAGACTGATATGGTGGAAACTTTTCTCAAATTTTGACCTCTTAGATACATTTCTCACCAAAGTTGGACAACAATTGCATCACTCCAGTGCAATGTAATGTAAGCTTATCCCCTCTCTCTTCCACTAAAACCAGGGAAAGGGAAGGGAATAAGCAGGGTGTCAACTATCTTCACTTCTAACCACCTCTTTTCACCTTGTTGATGCCAGGTGGATGTAGAGATTCAACTTCCCACTGGGACCTGCTGGCCCCATGTCTTTTGGAGAGAAGGATATGGAGTGCTGACAAGCTTTGTCTTGTACTACCTCATTAAATCTCATTGCTACTGAGTGGGAGAGGGGGTTATGCTTACCACTCAGCCATATCAAGTTTACTCCAGCAGATAAAGAGACCACCATGGTTATGTTGGTCAGGGATTGGAAATCAGCTCTTTTTAACTCTGCCAACACTACACTGGCAGAGGAATTGAAGATCTGCCTGCATCCTCCAAGCAGGGAATAGAAAATCATCAACCTTCTTTACCCACTGGCACCACCAAGCTAGGAATCAGAACACTTTTATCTACTTCTGCTGGAGGTGGAGGAGGATTAAGAAGAGTTGATCAATTTCTTAGTGCCCCACTGAAACTTACTTGTAGCATTAAATTTTTATGTTACTATTTGGCTGGAGTAAGGTAAATAATGCCAATAAAATTTCTGCTGTTAAGCCATCCTTTTCCTGTTCCTTTGCCTGGATGAAAATGTTTTTTCTTGGAGATTTTTTCATCTGTTCCTCTTTTTTGATAGGTCTAGGTTGAAGGTTTCTGCAGTACACTGTCTGTTATTTATGGGATGCAATAAGAAAACCCAGGCGACTCACCAGATGTCATTCCTCAAGTCCTCAGATCCTTAGAAAATCTACCTTACTCTTTACAATTGTCAGAATCTTGGTGTTTGTTTTTGTGTTACATCAATTTTTGTTTTGTTTTTAGTTGTAAGAGGAAAGAAGACCTGGGAGGAATGGTACTACTCCATATTGGCCAGAACCATAAGTCTCATGTTGATGATATTTAAAATTATATGTTTTCAAGTCATTATGTCAACCCTGTTGATATGGAAATTATAATGAAAAAGAATTTAAAAAAATAAATGTGGTATTAATGTTCTGTTATTATGCATTTGAAACATAACTTGTCTGAAAGACATGTAGACAAAGTAACGGACTGATCCCTTCTCATATGCTTATTCTCCAATACTCAATATTGTGGTACCTGACACCTGGGCCCTATTCTTTTCCCCATCTCTAAATGCAGTTACCTTTTCTATAAGCATTCTCTCCATGATATTGATACTTATTTATGACTCTTTCAGGAACTGTGGGGAATTTATATATATATATATATATATATATATATATATATATATATATATATATATATATATATATAATGTACATAATTATATAATGTAAATGTATGTAAATTTTGTATATATATAATATATTTATATTTCAAGGAATTGGATAACGCAATTGTGAGTTGTGGTAACTGGCATGTTTGAAATTTGTAGGGCTGGCCAACAGGTTGGAAACTACTGGGCAGTAACTTATGCTGAAGTCTTAAGGAAGAATTTCTTTTTCTTCAGGGAACCCTCAATATTTGCTGTTAAGGCCATTCAACTGATTATATGAGGCCCATCTATATTATCAAGAATAATCATTTTTACTTAAAGTTAGCTGATTGTAGCTGCTGGCCACATTTATGAAATAACTACACAGCAACACTTATTTTCGTGTTTGATTGAATAACTTGGAAATATACATAACAGTACAGTTGTCACTTAAAATGAACCATCACATTCTACTCTTGTTAACTTGACACCCATACCCAGCTCCCTAAACTGTACTTAAAGTATAAATAAAGGCAATAACAAAGTCATTGTACTGCCTAACATGGTATGACCATCATGTGTGCAACAGAAAATGTGCTATTTACCTGTAAGAGGAGGGAAAATTCTTGGGTGATGGTCAATCTGTTTCTTGATATCCTGTAGTTTAAATACTGTGATTAAAAGTTAACTATTATTAACATATCCTATGGTATATGGTGTGGGATAAAAGAAGGAAGAAAGAAAAAATGTTACACAACCATATGTATAAATAGGAGGCTACAAAACAGGAAGAAGTTTTGCTAGTGTGTTACTAGAGTAATTGCGAGTGATAAAACTCCTTTTGCCTTGTTCCATTGATTTCTGGGCCTATAAATCTTGGCTATGTAAGTAATTCCATCATTTGTTGAGATCTGATTTGGAATATATATAGCCTCCTGCAGAGTATTGTCCAAGTCCTCCAAGTTATCACCACCTCACTGAGCTGTAAGTCTTCAAAAAGCCATTCCGCTGTTCTCTCCAGCAAGCTGCTTCAGAATGATTGAGGACATAAGACCATGAAAACTCCAAGTGCATGGGTTCATTGCTGCATTTCATTTACTGTGAAGTGAGTTCCTTGATCAGAAAGAATACTGTGTGGAATGTCATGACAGTGGATAAGGCAATCTCTAAGTCCACAAATGTTAAATTTGGAAGAAAAATTGCATGCAGTGAAGGAGAACTCGTTTATAAGGTATCTACTGCAATAAGAACAAAGTGTTACCCTTTCAATGATGGAAACCATGCAATGTAATCAATCTGCTATGAGGAAGCTTATCACCGCAGGGAATTGGACTGGAACTCGCTTTTGGGTCCTGTTCCTGATAGATTGGGCACTCAACAGTTGCTGTAGCCAGATCCATCTTGGAATGGGTAAATCTGTGTTTCTGAGCCATTGCATAACCTTGATCCCTGCCACAGTGTTCACTTTGCTCATGAGTCCACAAGGAAATATCAGGAATGTCTAGAGAAAGAGGCTGACTGGGATAGTTAGAATGGGCCATCATTTCCATTTGCTTAAAAGCTCTCCTCTGCTGAGGTTGACACTTTCATGAGATTTCACCTAAGATATAAATATTTTTATAGTTTTGTTTTTTGCCCATTCAGAGATATCTATTCATATACCTCTTCTCCATATCTCCTTGTCACCAAATTTCCAATCCTGTTCCAAGTTCCTGACTATTCAGCCAAACCACTGGACATTGTCTACAACTTTATATACAATCATTCCTCTGGCCATGTGTCCTTGCTAGCCAAAAGAACAACCAGGTGCACTGCTTGAAGTTCTGCCCTCTGGGAGAATTTTATTTTACCACTTTCCCTTCTAGATGTTCCATAAAAGAGCTGTAGTGCTGCAGGTGTCCATTCTCAGATGGCACTGCATGTCACACAGAACCATGTGCAAACTAGGTAGCTCAGAGCATGTGGTAACTTGATGGAGCATGGTTAAAAATTCCATCTCTATTAAAGCCCAGGAGTAAGCCAAAAACTGTTTCTCAAAAGGAGAGTAGCTATCTTCAGACAATCAGGGGTTTATTCCCAAATTCTAAGGATTTACCCTATAATTCAGTATAAAGGTTTCCAAAGGGTATAAACAGGATCTCTGCCACTGACTTTTTAAGCACAATTGGATCTTTTGATTCATCCGTCCCAAGTAGCAGATCAGTTTTCGTGGTGGCTTGAACCTAATGCAGAGTCTTTTCTTGTTCTTGGCCGCACAAGTATTACTCAGTAAATTAGAATAATAGCATACAACATTCTCAGTACCAAAATATGTATCATTTGTGGTTCACCAGAGAAACAGAACCAGTAGGAGATGTATATAGAACATATATTACATATATGCAGGTATTTATATAATGTGTGCATACATATATGCACATATTATCTATATGTAATATCAATAACAGATATATCTCACATAAAATAATAAATATAGATTCTATAATATAGATTGGGTATAATATAGATTTTATGTAATATAATAGATATAGATTATAATGTACACACACTAACAAATGATATATTTCAAGGCATTGACTCATATATAATTTATATCTACTATATATAATATAATATAATATAATATAATATGATATAGATGTAGATCTTATAACATTATAGATTCTATAATGCAGATTACATAAAATATAATATAAATTATATATAATACACATGCATATATACAAATTATTCATTTCAAGGCATTGGTTCATGTGAATGTAAGAGTTTGGTGAGTCTAAAATTTATAGACAGGCTGGCAGGATGCTCTCAGGCAGGTTTTGATGCTGAAGTCTTAAGGCAGATGTTTTTCTTCAGGAAAACATCAATTTTTGCTTTTAAGGCTTTTCAGCTGATTGTATGAGGTCTACCATATTATCTAGAATCATCTTTTCTACTTAAAGTTCCTTACTGTGAATGTGGATTTTATCTACATTATGCCTTCATAGCAACACTTAGATTAGCATGTGGTAGATTAATTGGATACTATAGCCTAGGCCTGTTGACTCATAAAACTGTCACAGATATTGAGGGTTAGTATGTAGATGTTTAGGAGTTGAAACTTAAGAGCATGGATACTATGAAAAAGTTTCTAGTGGTTATATATATATACTTTCCTAGCCTGGGAAAATTCTACAGATATGGCTCTATTTGATTCTATATATTAGGAACAAAGTGCAGTATCTTTAGTCATTTGGTCTGACTCATTTCAAAAAGCATAATGCTCTCAAGGTCCATCAACATTTTTGTAAATGGCAGAATGTTCCTCTTTCTCATGGCTGAATAATTTTCCATCATATATATGAATGAGATAAAAATGTATAGCATCTTTATTCATTGACTGACAGTTTCCATATCTTGGATACTGTAAATAATGCTGGAATAAACGTGGAAGTGCAAATATATTTTTGGTATCCAATTTTCATTTCCCATGGATATACACGGCAGTGGGATTGCTGGATCATATAGTAATTATATTATTTTTTCATTTATTTGACGAACCTTCATGCTGTTTTCCATGGTGGATGAATTAATGTATATTATCACCAACAGGGCAGAATGGTTCTCTTTTCCCCACATCCTTAATAGCACTTATTATCTCTTGTCTTCTTGATAATAGATATTCTAACAAGTGTGAAGTGATTTCTAGTGATTTTGAGGTGCATTTCCCTGAAGATTAGTGATGCTCAGCACCTTTTATGTATCTATTGGCCGTTTGTATGTCTTTGAAAAATATTCAAATCCTCTGCATTTTATTGAGTTAAATTAGTTATTTAAATATTTTCTATATTAACCACTTCTATGCTATATGGTTTGCAAATATTTTCTGTTATTCTCTAGGTTGCCTTTCATCTTGTAGATTATTTCTTTTGTTGTGCAGAATCATGAACCTTTTTATTTTGATGTAGTCTCATTGTTGTTTTTTGCTTTTATTTCTTGTGTTTTGGTGTCATATTCAAAATACTGTTGCCAGGATCAATGCCAAGGAGCTTTTTCCCTTTGTTTTCTTTGAGGAGTTTTATGATTTCAGGACTTATTTTAAATTTTTATTCCACTTCAAGTTAATTTTTGTGAGTTATGTAAAATAGAACTCCAATTTTATCTTTCATCATGAGTTTATCCAGCTTTCCCAACACCATTGTTTGAGGAGACTGACTTCCCGATTGAATTTTGTTGGCACCCTTATCAAATATTAATTGATTGCATATGTGGGAGTTAATTTCTGGGCTTCCTATTCTGTTACATTGCTCTATCAGTCAATTTTATGTCACTATCGTGCTGCTTTGATTACTATAGCTTTAGTATCATTTGAAATGAGGAAGTGCAATGCCTCCAGCTTTGTTCTTTCTCCAGATTGCTTTGGCTCTTCAGAGTCTTTTGTGGTTCTAAATAAATTTTAGGATTGTTTCTCTATTTATGCAAATAAATGACTTTTGGAATTTACATTGGGATTTCATTATAGCTATAGATGGCTAGGGTAGCGTGGACATTTAAAAATATTAATTATTCTGATCCATCAACATGGATATCTTTCCATTTGTTTATGTATTCAGTTTCTTTCATCAATGTCTGTTCTCATTTAATAGATTTTCATTTTCTTGGTTAAACTTGTTCATAAGAATAGTATTGCTTTATTGCTATTTTGAATAGGATTATTTTCTTTTCTTTATCCAAGCATAAATGACCTATACAATCATATGTTTCATGTGTACAGTGTAATATGATATTTCTGTGTATTGCAAAATTGCAAATAAAATAAGCCTAGTTAACATCTGTCACATTACAGTGTTACAAAAATATTTTTCCTGTGATGAGATCTAAGACCTACTCTCTTAGAGACTTTCAAATATGTAATACAATATTATTATTAATTATAGTCACATATCCCCATGAATTACTTATTTTAAAACTGCACATTTGTAGCTTTTGACCCCGATCATTTATTTCACCCACCATTCATCTGCTGCCTCTGGGAAACACCAATTGGTTTTCTACATATGTGAACTCAGGTTTTCACTTTCTTTTCTCTTTTTCTTCTTTCTTTTTTTCTTTCTTCCTTTCTTTTCTCTCTCTCTCTCTCTCTCTCTTTCTTTCTGTCTTTCTTTTTCTTTCATTTCTACATATAAGGTAGATCATGTAGTATTTGTCTTTCTCTGAGTTATTTCACTTAGAATAATGCCCTTAAGTTTCAGTCATCCAGTGCTGGACACATTGATTGTTTCCATAACTTAGCTATTATAAATAGTGCTGCAATGAACATTAGGATGAATATATCTATTAAAAATTAGTGTTTTATTTTCTGATAAATTCCCAAAAGTGGAATTGCTGGAATGTATGTTGGATCCGTTTTTAATTTTTTGAGGAACCTCCAAATTGTTTTACATAGTGGCTGTACCAATTTATATTTCAACCAACAGTGCACATGTTCCCTTTTTTCCACATCTTCACAAACATGTGCAATTTTTTATATTTTTTTGATAATAACTATTCTACCAGTATAAGGTGGTAACTCACTATGGTTTTGGTTTGGTTCATGTACTTGTTGGCTACCTGTATGTCTTCTATGGGAAAATGTCTATTCAGAACCTCTGCCCATTGTTTTTAATTGAAGTATCATTGCTATACAATGTTATATTGGTTTCAAATGTATAATACAGTCGTTCAACACTTAACCCTATTATTAAATCCTCACCCCGCTAATGTGGTTACTATCTCTGCCCATTTTTTAAAAATCAGATAGTTGGTTATTTTGCAATTTAGTTGTGTGTGTTCTTTATACATTTTGAATAATAGCTTCTTATCAGATATATAAATTACATTTTTTTGCTATTTGACAAGTTACCTTTACATTTTGTTTATGCTTTACATTGTTATGTAGCTTATTTACTTGCTTATTTACTTTTATTAGAATATAGTTGATATGCAATATTATATTGGTTTCAGACATATAGCATAGTGACTTGATAATTATATATATTACTAAATGCTCACCACAGTAAGTGGAATTATATCCTGTTACCATACCAAGATATTACAATATTATTGGTTATATTCTATATGCTGTATTTCCATTCCTATGACTAATTTAGATCGATATAGTCTCAATTGTTTGTTTTATATTTTTTCCTTTGCATTTAATTCCAAATTAAAAAAATCCTTACCAAGACCAAGGGCAAGGACCTTACTGCTTATATTGTTTTCTAGGAGTTTTATGATTTCATATCTTATTTTCAAGTATTTAATCCATTATAAGTTAAAGTTTGTGTAAGAGGTAAGATTATGATCCAATTTCATTCTTCTGCATTTGTCTGTCCAGGTTCCCCAATACCATTTATTGAAGAGCTTGCCTTTATTGGATAGTCTTAAATTCTTTATCATGAATAAATTGACCGTATATACATGAATTTATTTCCAGACTCTGTATTCAGTTACATTGTTCTATGTGTCTATTTTTATACCAATATTCAATATCATAATGGTTTGACTACTGTAGCTTTGTAATATAGCTTGAGATATTGGAAACAAATGGAACCAAAGAATAATTTTTTAAAAAGAATGAAATATCACTTGTCTAAAATCTTGGAATATGAGACACCCAAGGATTGGCCTCAGGAGTTATTCTAAGATTCAAATCCAACATTTAAGATGTTTACAACTAAAAGTCATCTCAAATCATTTTTTATAAGGCATATTGTCTTCAGACATTTCCTTGTTTTTTGCCCAGATACATCAGGCTCCTTTTCCAGAAGTGCTAGACAATTTTGAAATTTTGAAGATCAAGGACTTTTTTTTTCCCTTTAGAAGCTAGCCAGCATCTCAGAGTACTAAATTCTCAAGGCAGTCAGAAGCCCAGATGTTGCTTTAAGGAATTCATACAAATAACTTACCAGTCTAAAATTCATGATTTCCTTTTAGTTAGTCCATGATGATTTGGAAGAATCTCTACCTTTGTGAGGTCATATGTTCGAATCAATCTAGAGACATCTGAAGTTCAACAGTAGTAATTATTCCAGTTTTTACCTGAGGCAGTTCCTGTTCAGTGTCACACATTAGATTGTTTATTAAATCCACACACTGTCTTTATAACTTAATTTCTTTTGCTAAATTATCTTACCAAATTCTACCCACATGAGTTTGTGCTAAAAATCTAAGCCAAAACCTTCAGCTTAAAAATGTGTGTTCCTTTATAATTCACCTCTGAGAATATACTTTACAGTAAAAAAATCACTTTACTTGGTTTGGCCTAATGTTTCAGTGATTAAATGGCAGTTGCCAAATTATAGAGTGGCTAGGCACACATTTAATAAAGAATTCTGGTCTTTAATAAAATATTCTTGTAGTTTTCCCTTTAAGGCTTAAAAACATAATCTTGCAAAAATGAAAAATGTCATTAAATTTCAAAGTGAGTCTTAGTAAAATGTATACATGCAGCCTACCATGAAGTGTCATTAGATACAAGATAGTTGTAGTATTAACACATTCCCTTCATGTGATTCTAAGGACTTTGGATACATAAGACTAACAGCCTCATTTGTCTAGGTGGCTTTATTTTCTGAGAAAAACTTCAAGAACTGTACCTTTTATTTTAGCCCAATCCAAAATAAATTAAAAGTGATTTTAGATGATAGGTTGATAAAACAATGAAAAATTAAGGTTGAAACTGGATAATGAAAATGTAACAGTTCTTTTCCCTCTTTCTACTTTCTTAATTTATATTAAGTAACAAGCATTATTTCCTTTGAAGTTGAAACATATATAATAAGATTAGTTTCTTCTAGTGCATGAACCCACAAACTATTAGGCCAGAAAAAATGCTGTGAAAGTCTGCAATCACCTTTGAATATATGTTTAATAGCAAACTTTTGTTTCCTAATAGTCTTGCCATGATGCATTTCCATTATTTTACTACTGATAAAAGTTGAGAAGGTAATAAGTATTAATTTAAAAAGAAAATGGAGGGGGTCTTCCTCTCCTTCTCTAGTAGTATATATCCTCTCCAGGATAATGTGGAAATGATAATATAAGTCTTCTCTGTGTCTCAATGGTACTGTGAGGTATTTACTTGAATTTCAGAGACCAAATAATGGTCAATACTTAGGAGGTTTGGACAGCCACTTCTCAAGGCAGAAGCATTTGGCTATGAATACGGTGGCACTGAACTCTCGTCCATTTTCCAAGTAATACAAAAATATGTTCCTTTTGAGTGAGGCCCTCAATGACAAGGTTTTTCAGAAGTGTGTGTTGTTTTGCAAGCTGCTCTGCCACTTGGGTCATATGATCTAGTGCATCCAATGTTGCTTGACGTGGCAGTGGCAGATAGGGATGTTATATAGGGTATTTGGCAGACCCTATAGGTGAATTGCAGTGGAGGCCCATAGGTTTTTGAAGCACATCCTTGCCATCCTTTGTGGATAACTACTCTCCTTTTGAGGAACAGCTCTTAGCTGGATACTGGGCCTTAGTAGAGACTGAACATTTACCATGGGCTACCTACTTACCATGCAAACTGAGCTGCCCATCATGAACTTGGTTTTCTCTGACCTACCATGCCATAAACTTGGATGTGCACAGCAGCAATTCATCATCAAATGGAAGTGATGTATATATTATCAGGCCAGAGCAGGCCCTGAAGGTACAAGTAAATTATTTAAAGTGACTCAAATGTTTATGCATCCCACACCTGGCACCAAAACCCATAAGTCAGCTTTCTCCGGAGAAACAGACCCAATAGAATATATATATACATATATATTATGTTTATATATTATAAAATATATATATATATATTTGAGAGTTATTTATTTAAAGTGATGCTTTTGCAATTATGGAGACTGACAATACTCAATATATTTAATGCCAATCCTTTTCCAATTATGGAGTTGAGAAATCCCAATATATATGAAGCTGTAGACCCTGGGTCAATGGTATAATTCCAAGTCTGAGTCTAAATGCATGATAACAAGGAGAGTTGATGATGTAAGTTCCAGTCTGAGTTAGACTCTGAAGGCAGGAGAAGGTTGATATCACCACAAAGACAGAAATATAATTCTTTTTACTCAGTCTTTTTGTTCTATTCAGGTCGTCAGTGGATTGAATGAGTACTGTGTACATGGTGGAGGACACTTTACTCATTCTACTGATTCAAATGTTAATTTCATCTAGAAACACCCTCACAGACACAAACAGAAATAATGTTTAAGGAAATATCTGGGCCACAATTATTGCATTTCTCATTGAAATCATTTATTGAATACTTCCTGAAACTCTTGTATATATATGAAGGAAGTCAATAACCAACACATTTACTCTACATATCTGGGTTAAGAATAAGTTAATTCAAAGTAAATTCAAACTGAGTCTTGTGTTGTTAGTAGTTTTGTACAAATATTAATTTATTAGTTTTGATATGTATTCATAGGATTTAGGAAAAAAGAAACAAATTAATTTAATATATCATCATCTCTATACAGCATTTATCCTTCATGTTCTCCTTGGACAATTCATTCAGTATGACTATTTTAAGTGCTATGTATATGTGGATGAATCCCAAATCTCTATTCTCATTCCACAATTTTTGTCTGGTTTCAAATTTAATAAAATGTCTTAAATAAATAAACGAATGCATATAATTTCAAAAGTCTTACCTGCAATATTTTTAAAGATAACTAAGAGAAGAGCAGCATTTTATAGTAAAAATAATTCAGGATCTTCAGCAAGACACTAGAGTTTTACACTGCATATCTATTTCTGTGTTAGTTAGCAATTGTACCAAATGTATAATATTGTGTTTCCTCATTTAAAAAATGGTGACAAAAAACAACACACCTCACAATTTTTGATGAAAATCAAATAAGTGAATGTCTTTAAAAGCACTCTGTAAAGTGATAAAATCTATGTAAATGCTGCCCATTTTTCTTGTCAATCTGAAGTTTGCTCCAATTTAGTCATTAAGAATCCCATTTCACTTTAAAATTTTGGACCAGGAAATTTTTTAATGCATGTCATGTTTATGTATGTAATTATTGGTGAATAGGACTAATTGCACCCAGGAATAGTTAAGAGCATCTGTTAGGGGCACTGAGGGAAAAATTGCCCATTTGTATCTTATTTAAAAGTGAAATGAACTATGTACAAAAACAAATGAGGGTATAAAAAGAGAAAAATCATGAGCTCACTTAAGACCTCAGTGCCTTCAGTCTAATTTCCCTTGTACTGGAGAATAGACCTTTCAAAAGTCCCTTCATTATAATTTCCTTTTGTATCAGAGAATGGTCCTTCAGTTAACCCAAGTCTTGATTACATACACTGCTTAGAAAGATCATGATTGATTCACCAGCTACCATTTTCCAAAAACAACAAATACCTTCGAGAACACTAAGAAATTTTCGTGTAAAGAAGTCCTGTCAGAAGATATAAGAAGTGTCTTATGTGAAGATCCTGGCCTCAGAAAGCCTTTCTTGGCTCCCTAAAAAATCACATCATAATCACTAAAAATATATTATAAAGTAAAATTGACATTAAAGGTTCAACCTTCAATCTCAGTTCGATTGCCTCTTAGCTGGATAATCTTGGACAAGATTCTTTACCACATTATCATTAATTTCCTCTTCTGTATGAAGTAATCATGATGTTAAACTAGCTGAATTATTATAAAAATGAGATAATATATACATGAAAATATATATGAAAAAGCAATATAACTGTGTGAGCAGGTTATTGCTTTTAATCTGTCCCAACAAAGGTCTTTTCTTATACTATTATTTTTTATTTTAAATAACCCCAAAGAAGCCGCTCTTTTATTGAGTCCTAGAAGCCAGCCCAGGGGTGGCTCATTCCATGCTCAGAATTCAAATTGTGAAATATTAGCTCCAAAACTAAAAGAAATGGGAATGACATCCATAGCATCTACCACCTCACAGCATTAAAAATCTTACCTACACCCCAGAACACCATGCAAATATATCTATGACTGGTACATCATACATTAAGTAGAAAATAAACATCTAAATTTTCACCCTATGATAGCAGGATGCATGCTATATGTGCTTCAAGGGATTTCAATAATGAATAGACATTATACATTATGTCATTTAGTACTTATTTTTAGCTAAGAAAACTAGCCTAGGAAGGATGAATGCCCTCCTCAAGGTCAAATTTTCTTATAAAACTGGAACCAAATGCATATTCTTTGACATCCTGTCATAATCTCTTTTTTAATTAAAGTATCATTGATATAAAACCTTATAAAGGTTTCAAATGATAAACACAGAAAACTACAAGACACTCGAGAGAAATGAAAGAGGACACTAATAAATGGAAATATATCCCATGCTCTTGGGTTGGAAGAAATAATATTGTCAAAATTGCCATTGTGCCTAAAGCAATCTACAGATTCAATGCAATTCTTATGAAAATTCTTATAGTATTCTTCAAAGAACTAGAATAAATTGTTCTAAAATTCATATGGAACCACAATAGACACAGAAAATCCAAAACAATCCTGAGAAGGAAGAATAAAGTAGGTGGAATTATGCTCCCCAACTTCAATCTCTACTACAAAGCCCAGTGATCAAGACAATTTGGTACTGGCACAAGAACAGACCCATAGATCAATGGAACAGAATAGAAAGCCCACATATAAAACCATACATATGTGGCCAATTAACATATGATGAAGGAGCCATGGACATACAATGGGGAAATGACACCCTCTACAAAACTGGTGTTGGCAAAACTAGACACCTACATGTAAGAGAATGAAACTGGATTACTGCCTAACTCCATACACAAAATCAAACTCGAAATGGATCAAAGACCTGAATATGAGTCATGAAACCATAAAATTCTTAAAAGAAAGCTTAGGCAAACTCTCTTGAATATAAACATGAGCAACTTTTTCATGAACATATTTCCTCAGGCAGGGGAAACAAAAGCAGAAATGAACAAGTGGGACTATATTAAACTAAAAACCTCTGTACAGCAAAGGATGCCATTAGTAGAACAAAAAGGCATCCTACAGTATAGGAGAATATATTCATAAATGACACATCCAGTAAGGGGTTAACATCCAAAATATATAAAGAGCTCACAAGCCTCAACACCCCAAAAGCAAATAACCTGATTAAAAAATGGGCAGATCATATGAACACATACTTCTACAAAGAAGAAATTCAAATCGCCAACAGGCACGTGAAAAGATGCTCCATATCGCTAATCATCAGAGAAATGCAAATTGAAAGCACAATAAGATATCACCTAACACCAGTGAGGATGGCCCACATCCAAAAGACAAACAAAAACAAAGGCTGGCGAGGATGTGGAGAAAGGGGAACTCTCCTACACTGCTGGTGGGAATGCAAATTAGTTCAACCATTGTGGAAAGCAGTATGGCCGTTCCTCAGAAATCTCAAAATAGAAATACCACTTGACCCGGGAATCCCACTCCTAGGAATTTACCCTAAGAATGCAGGACCACAGTTTCAAAAAGACATATGCACCCCCATGTTTATCGCAGCACTATTTACAATAGCCAAGAAATGGAAGCAACCTAAGTGTCTATCAGTAGATGAATGGATAAAGAACAAGTGGTACGTGTACACAGTGGAATATTGTTCAGCCATAAGAAAATAAATCCTACCATTTGCAACAACATGGATGGAGCTAGATGGTATTATGCTCAGTGAAATAAGCCAGGCAGAGAAAGACAAGTACCAAATGATTTCACTCATTTGTGGAATATAACAGCAAAGCAAAAACTGAAGGAACAAAACAGGAGCAGACTCACAGAACCCAAGAATGGACTGAGTTACCAAACGGAAAGGGACTTGAAAGCGTGGGTGGGAAAGGAACTATAAGGAGATTAAGGGGCACTATGATTAGCACACATAATATTGGGGTGGCACAGGGAAGGGAGTATAGCACAGAGAAGGCCATAGTGACTCTATAACATCTCACTATGCTGATGTACAGTGACTATAATGGGGTATGCGGTGGGGACTTGATAATAGGGGAAATATAGTAACCACAATGTTGCACATGTGAAACCTGAGCATAAGATTGTCTGTCAATGATACTTTAATAAAAAATAATAATAATACAAAATATCTGTCAAGAGATAAGAGGTGTACATGAAAGAGTGGTTTGAGAGTCATCAGCCCCTTCCTAGCTAGGCAACCTTAAGGAAGTCCAAAATTCTCCCCCGACCTGTTTTCTTTCTTTCTTTAGGCATCACTGATATACAATCACATGAGCAGCATTGTGGTTACCACATTGCCCCATTATCAAGTCCCATTTGCAACAACATAGATGGAGCTAGAAGGTATTATTCTCATGAAATAACCCAGGTGGGGAATGATAAGTACCAAATGATTTCACTCATTTGTGGAGTATAACAAAGAAGAAAAACTGAAGAAATAAAACAACAGCAGACTCACAGACTCCAAGAAGGGACGAGTGGTTACCAAAGGGAAGGCGGTGGGTAGAGTGGGTTTGGGAGGGAGGGAGAAGGGGGTTAAGGGACATTATTATTAGCATGCATAATGTAGGTGGATCACGGGGTAGGCAATATAGCATGGAGAAGACTAGTAGTGACTTTATAGCATTTTACTATACTGATGGACAGTGACTGCAATGGGGTGTAGGGGGACTTGATAACATGGGTGAATGTTGTAACCACAATGTTGCTCATGTGTAAACTCCGTAAGATTGTATATCAATGTTACCTTAATAAAAAATATCTATACCCTTAGCAGAAAAGCACCAACAATATAAATCGAATATTATCAGACATGAAGGGAGAAATTCACAGTAATACAATAATAGTAGTAGACTTTCACACTACTTAACATGAATACATAGATAATCTAGGCAGAAAAGCAGTGAGGAATCAGTGGCTGTATATGACACAATAGATGAAATGGATTTAATATACATGTAAACAACATTACATCCATAAAAAAGAGAATACACATTTTTTTAAGTGCACTGGAAACATTCTCCAGGATAAATCAATGTGAGGCCACAAAATAAATGTCAATGAATTTAAGAATATACAGTCTAACCCTATGCCTAAATAAACTGGAAAAAGAAGAAACCCAAATATAATAGAAAGGAATATTAAACATCAGAGCAGAAACAAATGAAATAGTCCTAAAAATTATACAGATGAACAAAACAGTGGTTTCCCTGAAAAGACAAAATACTGAAAGTACTAGTCACAGTAATCAAATAAGGAAATGATACAAAACGGAATCCAAATAAGTAAGGAAGAAGTAAAATTGTCATTTTTTTTAAATGACAGGATATTACATATACAGAACACTAAAGACTCTACCATAAAACTGTTAGAACTAATTAGTGAATTTATTAAAGTCTCAGGCTACAAAATCAATATAAATGAATCTCTTCCTTTTCTACATACAAATAATGAACTAACATAAAATTTAATTTTAAGAAATCCCATTCATACTTGCATGAAAAAGAAAATAACTGGGAATAAATCTAACCAAGGAGGTGAAAAACATTTATTCTAAAAACTGTAAGGCACTGATGAAAGAAATTGAAGAAGTCACAAATAAATGGAATGGCATTCCATGCTCATGCTGGTGAAGAATTTATATTGATAAAATGGCTATACTTCCAAAAGCAATTTACACTTAATGTGAACCATATGAAAATAACAATGATATATGTCATAGAAGTAAAATAAATAGTCCAAAATTTATAAAAATCCACCCAAGTGCATGAATAGCCAGAGAAATCTTGATAAAGAAGAAAGCTGGGATACCATTCTCCCTGATTTAAAACTATTCTTCAATAGTGAACAAAGAAATAAGGAACTGGTACAAAAGATCATAAATGAAAGTAACAGAATAAAGAGCCCAGAAATAAATCCACATGTACATGGTCAATTAATATATGACATAGGAGGCAAGAATATACAATGGGGGAAAGACAGTCTCTTAAAGAAATGGTATTGAAAAACTAAACAGTAAATGCAAAAGAATGAAACTGGATCACTGTCTTAAACCATACATGGAAATAAATACAAAATGGATTAAAGAATTACAGAATGGATTAAATGAAAAATAGAAACCATAAAACTAAAAGAAAACATAGAAAGTAATCACTTGAACATTTGTCTTAGCAAGATTTTTTCTGGATGCATCTCCCCAGACAAGAGAAAATAAATAAATAAATAAACAAGATGACATAAAAGTAAAAGTTTCTGCAAACTAATGAAACCATCACTAAAAACAAAAAAGGCAACCTACTGTATCAGAGAATATATTTGCAAATTGTATAACTGATAAGGGGATAATATTAATTATGTGTAAAGAGCTCATACAACTCAACACTACATAACATATATTCCATTTAAAAATGGGCCAAGGACCTAAATAGACATTTTTCCAAAGAAGACCTATAGATGGGTAACAGACACATGAAAAGATGCTCAATATCATTAGTCATCAGGAAAATGCAAATCAAAACCAACATGAGATGTCACCTCACAGAAGTCAGAACATCTAATGTCAACAAAAGAGGAAATAAGAGAACAAATATAAATAAATAACAGCTGTTGGGAAGAATGTGGAGAAAATATACCCTCGTATACTGTTTGTAGGAATGTAATTGGAGTGGCCACTATGGAAAGCAGTATGGAGGTTTTTAAAAAAAAACTAAAAATAGTAATATCATATGACACAACAATTCCACTTCTGGGATTTTACCTGAAGAAAACAAAATCTCTGATTTGAAAATATATATGCATTCCTATATTTATTGCCACATTATTTAGAATAGCCAAGATACTGAAGCAATCAAGTGTCCATTGATAGATGAATGGATATAGAAGATGTGGTACACATACACAAAAGAATATTACTCAGCCATGAAAAGAATGAAATCTTGCCATTTCCAACAACATGGGTTGATTTAGGGGGTATTGCATTAAGCGAATTAAGCCAGGCAGAGAAATAAAAATACCATATGATATCATTGATATGTGGAATCTGAAAAAAAAACAAACATAAACTAGTGAACAAAACAGAAATAGATAGATGGACACAGTTGCTTTAATGGGTTGCAGGATGGGGGAATGGTTGAAATAGGTCAAGTGGTTAAAGAGGTACAAACTTCCAATTATAAATTAGTCACAGGGATGAAATTACAGTGTAGGATTTATAATCAATTGTAGTTTTATAGTTAATCTCTATATGTTGAAAGATGGTAATT
>JAVSCE010018179.1:0-32812 GCA_032199065.1 Smutsia gigantea | reverse complement strand
TACGGCCTTTGCTGCATCCCACAGATTTTGTGGTGTTGAAGTATGGCTGTCATTTGCCTCCATATATTCCTTGATCTCTGTTTTTATTTGGTCACTAATCCATTCAGTCATTAGGAGCATGTTATTAAGCCTCCTCGTGTTTGTGGGCCTTTTCATTTTCTTTGAGTAGTTTATTTCTAGTTTCATACCTTTGTGATCTGAGAAGCTGGTTGGTAGGATTTCAATATTTTTGAAATTACTGAGGTTCTTTTTGTGGCCTAGTATGTGGTCTATTCTGGAAAATGTTCCATGTGCACTTGAGAAGAATGTGTATCCTATTGCTTTTGGGTGTAGAGTTCTGTAGATGTCTGTTAGGTCCATCTGTTCTAGTGTGTTGTTTAGTGCCTCTGTGTCTTTACTTATTTTCTGTCTGGTTGATCTGTCCTTTGGAGTGAGTGGAGTGTTGAAGTCTCCTAAAATGAATGCATTGCATTCTATTTCCCCTTTTAATTCTGTTAGTATTTGTTTCACATATGTAGGTGCTCCTGTGTTGGGTGAATAGATATTTATAATGGTTATATCTTCTTGTTGGATTGACCATTTTATCATTATGTAATGTCCTTCTTTGTCTCTTGTGACTTTCTTTGTTTTGAAGTCTATTTTGTCTGATACAAGTACTGCAACTCCTGCTTTTTTCTCACTATTAGTTGCATGAAATATCTTTTTCCATCCCTTTACTTTCAGTTTGTGTATGTCTTTGGGTTTGAAGTGAGTCTCTTGTAGGCAGCATATAGATAGGTCTTGTTTTTTTATCCATTCAGTAACTCTATGTCTTTTGATTGGTGCATTCAGACCATTTACATTTAGGGTGATTATCGATAGGTATGTACTTATTGCCATTGCAGGCTTTAGATTTGTGGTTACCAAAGGTTCAAGGGTAATTCCCTTACTATCTAACAGTCTAATTTAACTTACTTCGTATGCTATTACAAATATAATCTAAAGGTTCTTTTTCTCCTTTTTCTTCCTCCTCCATTCTTTGTATGTTATGAATCATATTCTGTACTCTTTATCTATCCCTTGGGTGACATCTATTTAGCCTTAGGAATACTTCCATCTATAGGAGTCCCTCCAAAATGCACTGTAGAGGTGGTTTGTGGGAGGTAAATTCTCTCAGCTTTTGCTTATCTGAAAATTGTTTAATCCCTCCTTCAAATTTAAATGATAACCTTGCCAGGGAGAGTATTCTTGGTTCAAGGCCCTTCTGCTTCATTGCATTAAATGTATCATGCCACTCCCTTCTGGCCTGTAAGGTTTCTGCTGAGAAGTCTGATGAGTTTTCCTTTGTATGTGATCTTTTTTCTCTCTCTAGCTGCTTTTAAAAGTCTGTCTTTATCCTTGATCTTTGCCATTTTAATTATTATATGTCTTTATGTTGTCTTCCTTGGGTCCTTTGTGTTGGGAGATCTGTGCACTTCCATGGCTTGAGAGATTATCTCCTTCCCCAGATTGGGGAAGTTTTCAGCAATTACCTCCTCAATGACACTTTCTATCCCTTTTTCTCTCTCTTTTTCTTCTTGTACCCCTATAATGCGAATATTGTTCCGTTTGGATTGGTCACACAGTTCTCTCAATATTCTTTTATTCTTAGAGAATCCTTTTTCTCTCCGTGCCTCAGCTTCTTTGTATTCCTCTTCTCTAATTTCTATTCCATTTACCATCTCTTCTACTACATCTAACCTGCTTTTAAATCCCTCCATTGTATGTTTCATTTCAGATATGGAGTTTCTTAATGATTGAATCTCCGACTTAAATTCATTCCTGAGTTCTTGAATATTTTTCTGTACCACCATAAGCATGTTTATGATTTTTTTTTGAACTCTCAGGAAGATTGGTGAGTTCCGTTTCATTTGGCACTTATTCTGGGGTTTGTGAGATTTTAGTCTGAACCATATTCTTTTGACATTTCATATTTCTGTGTGGTGCCCACTAGTGTGCAGAAACTCCAGTCTCTGGAGCTGCTCAGACCCTAGAGTGAGGCTGGGGGTTGTAGGGTAGCAGAGCTGGTGCCTGGGGGGAGGAAAGACCTGTTTCCTGATTCCCATCTGTGGTGCCTGTCTCCAGTGTCAGAGCCAGTGAGCTGCTGTAAGCCTCTGTGCTTTGTGTCTCCAGCTGTTGAAGGCAGGGCCTCCCTCTGGCTGGCCTGAGGCCAGCACAGTGACTGCCAGTTTGCGAGCAGGTATATGCAGGCCAGTAGGAAGGCTTGGCAGGCTGTGTGTCACAGTGGGGGACCTTGGAGCTGAATATGGGGATGGAGCACCTGAAGCCCCTCAAAGTTCCCATCCAGCTGTGTAGAGCGTGCCCAGACAACCTTGTCCAGCTCTCCCTTCTGTGCAGCAAGCTCCATGCAAACCCTGCCCCTTCAGCAGCCCTCTCACTGTTGGGAAGCCTCTCAGACTGCCTGCCCTTCCTCTGACACAGAGCGGCCGGGTGTGGATCCCGTCCTCCAACAGCCGGAATGTCAGTCTCCCAGGCCCTCTGCCCGTCCAAGCTCCCCAACGTCCAGAGCACCACACAGTATAGGCTTGCCCTCACAAAGCAGATCTCCAGGGCTAGGTGTTCAGTAGTCCCAAGCTTCCACCCCCTCCCCGCTCTGTTTCTCCTCCTCCTGCCAGTGAGCTGGGGTGGGGGAAGGGCCTGGGTCCCACCAGATTAAGGCTTTCGTACGTTACCCTGTTTGTGAGGTCTGCTCTGTTTGTGAGGTGTGTATGCAGTCTGGTTCAGCCTTCTTTCTTCTTGCTGTTTTAGGGTTAGTTGTATTAATTTTTTTTTGTACTATTTGTGGTTTTGGGAGGTGTTCTCCATGTCACCTCTCATGCCGCCATCTTGAATCCCTCCAGGATAGCCATTTTGACAATATTAATTCTTCCCATGAGCATGGGATATATTTTCATTTCTTGGTGTCTTCTTTCTCTCATGAGTGTCTTGTAGTTTTCAGGGTATAGGTCTTTCACCTCCTTGGTTAGGTTTATTCCTACGTATTTTATTCCTTTTGATGCAATTGTAAATGGGGTTGTTTTCCTAATTTCTCTTTCTGCTAGTTCATCATTAGTATATAGGAATGCAGGAGATTTCTGTGTATTAAGTTTGTATCCTGCAACTTTGCTGAATTCAGTTATTAGTTCTAGTAGTTTCTGGGTGGATTCTTTAGGGTTTTTTTAATGTACAATATCATGTCATCTGCAAACAGGGACAGTTTAACTTCTTCATTATCAATCTGGATAAGGAAGATGCCTTTTATTTCTTTGTGTTGTCTGATTGCCATGGCTAGGACCTCCAGTACTATGTTGAATAAAAGTGGGGAGAGTGGACATCCTTGTCTTTTTCCCAATCTTACAGGAAAAGCTTTCAGGTTTTTGCTGTTAAGTATGATGTTGCCTGTGAGTTTGTCAAATATGGCCTTTATGATGTTGAAGTACTTCCCCTCCATACCCATTTTGTTGAGAATGAATGGATGTTGAATTTTGTCAAATGCTTTTTCAGCATCTATTGAGATGATCATGTGGTTTTTATCCTTCTGTTTGTTGATGTGGTGTATGATATTGATTGATTTATGAATATTGTATCATCCTTGCATCCCTGGACTAAATCTCACTTGGTCATGATGGGTGATTTTTTATGTATTTTTGGATTCAGTTTGCTAATATTTTGTTGAGGACTTTTTGTATCTATGTTCATCAGGGATATTGGTCTGTAATTTTCTTTATTTGTGGTGTCTTTGCCTGGTTTTGGTATTAGAGTGATGCTGGCTTCATAGAATGAGTTTGGAAGTATTCCCTCCTCTTCTACTTGTTGGAAAACTTTAAGGAAGATGAGTATTAGGTCTTCTCTAAATGTTTTATAAAATTCACCATTGAAGCCATTTGGTCCAGGGGTTTCGTTCTTAGGTAGTTTTTTGATTACCAGTTCAATTTCATTGCTGGTAATTGGTCTGTTCAGATTTTGTTTCTTCCTGGCTCATTCTTCGAAGGTTTTATTTTTCTAGAAAGTTGTCCATTTCTTCTAGGTTATCCAATTTGTTAGCATACAATTTTTCATAGTATTTTTTAATACTTCTTTTATTTTCATGGTGTCCATAGTGATTTTTCCTTTCTCATTTCTGATTGTTTATGTACATTCTTTTTTTCTGACTAGGGGTTTATCTATTTTGTTTATTTTCTCAAAGAACCAGCTCCTGCCCTCATTGATTATTTCTATTGTTTTATTCTTCCCAATTTTATTCATTTCTGCTCTGATATTTATTACATCCCTCCTTCTACTTATTTTGTGCCTCATTTGTTCTTCTTTTTCTAGTTTCATTAATTGTGAGTTTAGACTGTTCATTTGGGATTGTTTTTGAGCAAGCCTGTATTGCAATGTATTTTCCTCTTAGAACTGCCTTCACTGCAACCCACAGGTTTTGGAGTGTTGAGTTGTTGTTTTTATTTGTCTCCATATATTACTTGATCTCTGTTTTCATTTGGTCATTGATCCATTGATTACTTAGGAGCATGCTGTTAAGCCTCCATGTGTTTGTGGGCTTGTTTTCTTTGCATTATTTCTAGTTTCATACTTTGGTGGTCTGAGGAGCTGTTTGGTACAATTTCAATCTGTTTGAATTTACTGAGGCTCTTTTTGTGGCCTAGTATGTGATCTATTCTGGACAACATTCCATGTACACTGGAGAAGAATGTGTATCCGGCTGCTTTTGGGTAGAGCATTCTGTAAATGTCTGTTGGGTCAATCTATTTTAATGTGTTGTTCAGTGCCTCTGTCTCCTTATTTATTTTCTTTCTGGTTGATCTGTCTTTTGGAGTGAGTGGCATGTTGAAGTTTAAAATGAATGCATTGCATTCTATTTCCCCCTTTGATTTTGTTAGTATTTGTTTCACATATTTAGGTGCTCCTACTTTGGGTGCATAGGTATTTATAATGGTTATATCCTCTTGTTGGACTGACCCCTTTATCATTATGTAATTTCCTTCTTTGTCTCTTGCTACTTTCTTTGTTTTGAAATCTATTTTGTCTAAGTACTGGTACTTTGGCTTTTTTCTATTACTTGGATGACATATCCTTTTTAATTCCTTCACTTTTAGTCTGTGTGTCTTTAGGTTTGAAGTGAGTCTTTTGTAGGCAGCATATAGATGGGTCTTCTTTTTTTATTCATTCTGTAACCCTATGGCTTTTGATTGTTGCATTCAGTCCATTTACATTTAGGGTGATTATCAAGATAGGTACTTATTGCCATTGCAGGCTTTAGATTTGTGGTTACCAAAGGTTCAAGGGCAACTTTCTTACTATCTTAACAGTCTAACTTAACTCACTTATGCTATTTCAAACACAATCTAAAGGTTCTTTTTTTCACCTTCTTCTTCTTCCTCCTCCTCCATTGTTTATATATTAGGTGTCATATTCTGTACTGTTTTGTATTCCTTGAATGACTTTGTGGGTAGTTGATTTAATTTTGCATTTGCTTAGTAATTAATTGGTCTACATCCTTTACTGTGGTTTTATATTCTCTGGTGACAGCTATTTAGCCTTAGGAGCATTTCCATCTATAGCAGTCCCTTTAAATTACATTGTAGAGACAGTTTGTGGGAGGTAAATTCCCTCAACTTTTATCTGGAAATTGTTTAATCCCTCCTTCAAATTTAAGTGATAATCTTGCCGGGTAGAGTATTCTTGGTTGGGACACCCATCTATTTAATTGCATTAAATATATCATGGCACTCCCTCTGGCCTGTTTCTGCTGAGAAGTCTGTTGATAGCCTGATGGGCTTTCCTTTATATGTGATCTTTTTTCTCTCTCTGGCTGCTTTTAATACTCTTTCTTTGTCTTTGATCTTTATCATTTTAATTATTATATGTCTTGGTGTTGTCTTCCTTGGGTCCCTTGTGTTGGGAGATCTGCACACTTCCATGGTCTGAGAGACTATTTCCTTCCCCAGGCTGGGGAAGTTTTCAGCAATTATTTCCTCAGTAAGACTTTCTATCCCTTTTCCTCTCTCTTCTTCTTCTGGTACTCCTATAATGTGAATATTGTTCCGTTTGGATTGGTCACACAGTTTATTCTTTCATTCCTAGAGATCCTTTTTTCTCTCTGTGCCTCTGCTGTTTTGTTTTCCTGTTCTCTAATTTCTATTGCATTTATCATCTCCTCTACCTCACCTAATCTACTTTTAAATCCCTCAATTGTATTTTTCAAAGTTTCTATCTCTTTTTCGAAATCCTCCCTGATATCTTGAATATTTTTCTGTAGCTCAGAATGTTTGTGGATTTTTTTGAAATCTTTTTCAAGAAGACTGGTGATTTCAGTTTCCCTTAGCCCCCTTTCTGGTGCCTTCTGCTGTATTTTTGTACAAGTTTTTTTTGTTTGTTTGTTTAGTGATTCCTACGGAATAACTGTAGGCAGCACCCTCTAGTGCCCAGAAGTTCTACTCTCTGGAGTTGCTGAGCACCTGTAGCCATGGTGGGGGTTGCAGGCAAGCAGAACCAGAGCCTGCTGGGAAGAAAGAGCTCTTTCCTACTTCCTGGCTGAAGTGCCTGCCTCCACTGCCAGGTCCAATGGGCTCAGTGTACAGGGAGGAGCCTGTGTGCTATGTCCCTGTAGTTGCCATAGGCAGGGCTACCCTCCAGCTGGTCTGAAAAGATGGCTCAGTCAGCAGGTGTGCAGGACTGGTGCCTGCCCAGAGGAAGGAGTGGCAGGCTGTGTATCACAGTGGTGCCTCAGGGCTGTGTTGCCAGTCAGCAGGATGAACTGTCTGAAGGTCCTGAGAATTCCCAATTTGCTGGGCTGAGTGTGCTGGGACTATTTTGTCTACCTGCCCTTTCTCCTGAGTAGTGAGCTCTGTGTAATCTTTGCCCCTTTAGCACCTCTCGTTGTTGGGAAGTCTTTCAAAGTGTCCACCTTTCTTTTGTCCTAGAGGGGCCAGTTATGCCTACCTGTTCTCCACAAGTGGCTGTAATCTCAGTCTGAGTATTCTGTTTGTCTTTGCTTTGCAATCCCACTAATCTCCAGAGCACCATGTAATGTGGGTTTGTGCTCCCAGAGCAGATCTCCAGGGCTGTGTGTTTAGCAGTCCTTGGCTTCTGCTCCCTTCCTGCTCCATTTCTCTTCCTCCCACCTGTATGCTGGGGTGGGAGTAGGGTTTGGGTCCCACCAAATCATGGCTTTGCTTCTTCACCCTTTTCTGTGAGGTTTTCTCTTTTCCCCAGATGTAGGCAGTCTGTTCTGCAGTCTTTGGTTCACTCTTTCAAGATTAGTTGTATTCAATGTATTTTCAAGTTATATGTGGTTTTGGGAGGAGGATTCTGCCTAACTTCTCCCATCACCATCTTTTTCCCGTCTCCTTCAGAGCAGAAGCCCAGGAGCTGACACCTGTCCAGGAGCTTGAACAGGTACTCACAATCAGTATCCTTGTCTTGTTCCTGATCTTAGGGAAAAGGCTTTTATCTTTTCACCATTGAGTCTGATGTTAGCAGGGGGGTTTTCATTTATGGCCTTTATGTTGAGGTATGTTCCTTCTATATCACTTTGCTGAGTCTTTATCATAAAAATCTCTCATAAAAATCAAACTTTGTCAAATGCTTTGTCTGCATCTATTGAGATGATCATGTGATTTTTTTTCCTTCATTTTGTTAATGTGTATATCACATTGATTTGTGAATGTTGAACCATCTCTGCATCCCTGGAATAAATCCCATTTGGTTATGGTATACGATCCTTTTAGTGTATTGTTGAATTGGGTTTGCTAATGTTTTGTGGAGGATTTTTGCATCTGTGTTCATCAGGAATATCGGCCTATAATTTTTTTCTTGTGGCATCCTTCTCTGGTTTGGTATCAGGGTAATGCTGGCCTCATGAGTTTGGTAGTGTTCGTTCTTCTATTTTTGGAAAAGTTTGAGAAGGACTTGTGTTAATTCTTCATTCTGGTCCTGGACTTTTGTTTGTTGGGTTATTGATTATTGATTCAATCTCCTTACTAGTAATCAGTTAGTTCCGATTTTGTTTCTTAATGATTCAGCCATAGTAGGTTGCATGTTTCTCAGAATTTATCCATTTCTTCTAGGTTGTCAAATTTGTTGGCATATAACTGTTCATAACAGTCTCTTATGATCCTTTGAATATCTATGGTATCAGTTGTAACATCTCTTCATTTCTGATTTGAGTCCTCTTTTTCCTTGGTGAGTCTAGCTAGAGTTGTCAATTTTGCTTCTTTTAAAAAACCAGCTTAGTTTCATTAATCTTTTATCTTTTTAATCTCTATTTCACTTATTTCTGCTCTGATCTTTATTTCCTTCTTTTTCCTAACTTTAGTCTTCCTCTAGTTCCTTGAGATGTAAAGTTGGGTTGTTTTAGATTTTCCCTATGAATTTCCTGCTTAGAACTGCTTTTGCTACATTCTGTAAGTTTTAGTATGTTTTATTTCCATTTTCATTTGTCTCAAGGTACTTTTCGATTCCTCTTTTGATCCGTTGTTCAGTAACATGTTAATAAATACCCATACATTGGTGTATTTTCCAGTTTTCTTCTTGTAACTGATTTCTAGTTTCACACCATTGTGGTTTGAAAAGATACTATGATTTCAATCTTCTTAAATTTATTGACTTGTTTTGTGGCCTACCATTTCTTTCTTGGAGAATGGTCCTTGTGTTCTTGAGAATAACATGTATTCTGTTGCTTTTGGATGGAATATTCTTTATGTATTGTTAAGTCCCTCTGGTCTAACGTATCCTTTAAGGCCAATGTTTATTTTCTGTTTGAATGACCTATTCATTGATGTAAATGGGGTATTAAAGTCCCCTATTATCATACTGCTATTTTTCCCTTTAGTTCTGTTAATATTTGCTTTATATATTTAGATGCTCCTATGTTGGGTGCATATTTACAAATACACCCTCTTGTTGGATTATCCTTTTTTCTATGAAGATCTCAGACATCTTTTGTTGGGTGTATTCCTAGTACCTTAAGACTTGTGATGCTAGTATAAATGGGATCCTTTAAAAATTGTTTTCTAGTTGTTGACTGTACACAGGAATGTTTTTATCTGATTGTGCAGCTAACTACTTTGATGGATTTTCTTAGTAATCTCTGGTTACTTTTCTTGCAGCATACTGGCTAGATTCACCAGTATAACAATGAACAGAAAAAGGGATAGTAGGATCCTTACCTTGTTCTGATTTTAAAGGAAATACTTTGCATATTTTACTATTAAAAATGATGTTTGCATAGGACTTTGGAAGGTAACTTTTATCAGATTGTTATTGATTTCCATTTAGATGTTTTTTTTTCCGAATTATTAATGGCTGTTGTATTTTTAGCGAAGGCCTTTCTGACTATAGGTGATTATATGGTGTTGTTCTTCCTTTAGTCTGTTAATGTGGTGTATTCAGGAGAGTCTGGGTCATGTTGTGAAAATGTATGAACACTGAAATCCCAGTAGCTTAGTTAGAAGTTCATTTTCATTCAAGTAAAATCCAGTGTGGGACAGCGGCAGGGGGGGGGAGTGTCCCTCCACTTTGGATTCTGCCATCTCAACACCTGGAATCTGTGTGTTTCATGGCAGGGAAATTGGGGGTGGCACATGTGTTCCTAAGTCCCCAGACCAAAGCAACATGTATTTCAAGGGGCTGGGAAGCAGAGTCTCCTCTGTGCCCAGGAAGGAAGGGTGCAGAAGAGGACACATGAATAAGGGTTTAGCATATGGATCAAGTACCTTCACCGACTTTCTGATACTATTCCATCCTTGCAGGGTAAGCCCAACTTAGTCAGGGAGCACTGATTTTTATACATTGCTGGTTAGGGGTTGCTGAGATTTCAGAAGTTTTGCATCAGTATTTGCCTATAATTTTCATGTACTGTCCTCATCCGGATTTGCTGTCACAGTTGTATTCCACTCACAAAGTGAACTGAGAAGCGTTTCCCCTCCGGTTAGGCTTCTCTGGACGGGATGTTTGTGAGAGGATTTCAAATCAGATTTAATTTCTGTAATGTCAAGTATCTCTTCTTTGTAGCATTTATCACGGTTGTAATATTTCACTTGTGTAATTAATTTCTCAGAGTACTGAATGAAGCAAAGTGTTCTGCAGAGTGTTTGGTACCCAAACATGCTCAGTAAGTAATGGTACTGGTGACAGCTCTCCAAACTGTGCCAGGTATTAACTCTCTGAGCATTCGCAGACCTTACGAGGGAGAAGCTGTTACTACCACCCGGTCCCTCACTTTCAGATAGAGAAACGGGAACAAAGAAGAGGCCCTTTCTGTGCCCCTATTAGCCAAGAGCCAGATTTCTCCAGGGTGTCCCCAGCTAAGGCAGGACTAGAATGACCCAAACCCTGCCCCACCAGGTTCCTCAGTGTGTCGCCAGTGGACAAAGGAGTGATGGCCCAACTGCATGCACAGGGCCTGTCACCTCTGAGTCACCTGCACAGGGGTTGGGGCCAGTCCAGGCTGGTTCTTGGTACTGTCAGCTGGTGGGGCAGATGGGAGTGAAGGACTCAGGAGGCAACTAGTCTTTTCTGGGTCACTGAAGGCAGGGCTGTTTGACTACCGTGGGAGATGGCCCTGGGAGGACAGAGGACAAGTGCATTGGAAATAAGCTGTGTCCCCCTTGAGTGGAGACAGCCTGCCTTGGGCAGAGACAGGACTGGAGCCCACAGGGACTTGCTGCTTCCTGTGAATTAGGCAGCCAGGCTCCAGCTTGGTGCGCTGCCTCGTGGCGGTAGAGGATGGAATCTCGCAAAAGGCCTATTTTCAAGCACAGTCCTTCAGGGGCTTTGAAAAGCAGCTTTAACTACCCAGGTGGCCCGAGTTCCACCCTAGAAATGTCAGTTTTTACCAGTACATTGGGGTGGAAGGCAGTACAGCTTTGTGCTTTAGCTCACTTCTAGGGTACTGGAAGGAGCCGGGGACATCCATGCCACTGCCAGCAGCACCCTCAGCGTGCAGGAGCCCTGCCTCCCAGGGGGCCATGCAGAGGCAGCTCGGACTGCCATTGACACGCAGCCACAGCTTTTATGTTTATTTTCTTTCATATAAAAGTTACAGGTTTGAAATGTCTGCAGGAAGACGCCACTATCAGCTTGGTTAGTCGGGGATATATTACAATGTAACACTGGGGCATCTGGGCAGCAGCGGGGTTCAGCGCAGACGTCAGCAGGCCTGTCCTTTCCCTGGCCCCACCCCCAGCCCCAGGGAGCCAGGTGGCCCTGATGGGCGGGCCCTTCTAGAACTCCATTCCCACACCCGCCCCCAAGGCTGACAAAGCACAGCCAGGCTGCAGCGGCTCACGTCTGACAACTCCCTGAGCCAAGGGTGTCGTGAGGTGCAGGGCGGGAAAAGCCTGTCAGCCAATAAGTTAAACATACATTGCACTTGCTGTCCTCACGCAGCGCTCCCCTGCACTGCCCGCCCGCTATGTCTGCTCAGACCACTGGGGGTCCCGGAGGGAAGAGCTGAGGGGCGGTAAAGCTCCTGCCCCAACCCTGCACCGTTCCTGTGAACGGACCCACAGACACGCATCCATCCTCTAACAGGTATGAGCAGCTGGGTTTCTGAGGCTGACACACACTGTATCTGCCTGGGCCTCTGTAGAGGGGAGACCCTAGGCACCGCTGTTCCCAGCCCTGCATGCATATGGCGGTGTCCAGCAGAGCTAGGCCAGGGCGCGAGGCAAGATGGCGAGGAAGAGGAAAAGGCTGAAATGAGAGGACTTCGAGAAGCGGGTACAAACCGAACCCCCACCCACAGCACTGTCAATCACAGCGACCACACACACTCTTAAATAATAAAGCGATACGACCCGCCTGCTGCCAGCAGGACCACTGCCCGAGGATGGTCACTGACACTTCACAGACTCCCCTCTCTATGTACAGGACAACAAAAGAGAAAAAAAAAACCCCAAAATTTCTTCGTGATAAAAGCTGCTCAAAACCCATGAAGGACTCAAAGTGACATGGTTGTTTCTTTAAGAAAAATCTAATCAACAGATGTTGCTTTCTGCTTTTTCTTGTTCTGTTTAAACATATCCTGGTGTTTGCTTGGCCACCCAAACCCAGGAGAAGCGAGCACTCAATCAGGCAAAACGGGCATGGGCGTAGCTGTCCCGACTCTGCCAGGTACTCGCCCACCTTGAGTGGCGCGGAGCCCAGCGCCTCAGTGTGCCGAGCCGCCCCTGCAGACCCAGCCTCAGACTGTCAAGTGCAGCAGTGAGAGTGGTTCTGGACAAGGAGGCTGGAAGGGGCACCTCTCCTGAAGATGCTTTTCAAAAGAGAAAGCAAGCCTGCCAGGGTGGGCAGGGGAGGAGTGGGCTAGGCCCCCGCCCTTGGGGTTGTCCTGCCCTTCCTGGGGGACAGCTGTGGCACTGGCAGGTCTGCTGGGCTAGAGGTGGGCCCCTGGTGGCCCCACCGGGACAGAGCAAGGCAGGAAGGGAGCTGCAGACGGGGGGAGAGGAGACGGTGTTTAAGGCACACAGCAAGTGACAGAGGAGGCTGCCGGGCTCCCCGGGGACAGAAACGCCCTCCCCTCTCCCCTCTCTAAGAGCTGCTGGCCCAGCTCAGGTAAAACGCAGTTCTGGGATGGTAAAGCCCTTGTTTGCTCTACCCTCTCCTTCCCAGCTCCACATGGTGCCCGATGCTGGGGGAGGGCCAACGGGATAACGGGACAAGGAGGTGACAGACACCACTGCCACCTGTGGCCCAGCATGGGGGGCCAGTACCGTGACAGGAGCACCAGCTCCGGGGCTGCTGGGGGGCCATCTGTCGTACCTTTCCAGGCCAGGTAAAAAGTTTACCCCAGCCTCCATTTAAAAAGCAGGACCTGGGAAGCAAGAGGAGCCCTGGGGGGCATCTCGCTGCCCACCCAGCTAATGTCCCCTATACCCCAGGTCACCGGGAGGGCAGCTCTGCCCGGGTCTTTGGGTCTCCACTCAATTGTCATTTCAGCAGATTCAGGACCCTGGAACCCGGGGAGAGGTGAAGATCCCTGTTCCCAGGCTATGGGTAGAAGGGGCAAGGGGAAGACAGACGTCAAAGCAGAAACCAAACCCCAAACAGAAAACCACTGGGTCAGAGGTCAGCGTGAGGCCTGCCTGCTGGCTCCGCTCTGGGCCCCGGGGTCGGCTCCTGAGGAGGGGGGAGGCAGGGAGCCGCTGCAGGCTCTGGGCTTCTGCCTGGTGCCGCAGAGGCCTAGCTGGGCCTGTGGCTCTGAGGCAGACGCCTGCAGTCTGCCCCAAGGGGGCACCGCACGTGACAGGTCCAAAGTCCCTTACGGTCGCCAGCTGCCCTCTGAGCCTCTCCTGAGCGTTCTCCTGGCTCATGGCACCTGCTTCTAGGTCTTCTCTTCTCGGTCTGTTTTTCTCCTTGTTATGTTCCTGGGTTTGATCTTCAGAGAGAGTTCCCATAGGGCCTCCTCGGCCAGGTGGTCGCTGAAGTCATTGAAGAAGTTTATGATGTCGTCGTTTCTCCGGATGTCATAATGCCTGGTGGGGGGAAGGGGCAGCCAGTGAGCCTGCGTGGCTGAACAGCTCCAGGTAAACTGCCCCCTTTCTTTGGCAGGGGAGACACCAGGGCTCAGGAGACGCAGCCACCGGCATGTAGAGTCCGAGCGGGACCCTACAGCTGTGCTCTGCGCCCTGTGGGTCCCAGTGGGTCTGCAGAAGCCGGGCTCCTCTGAGCACGGTCTCCCAGGGGACCCCACTCCTCAGGCCCCACTGCACGTTGGGCTCATGCAGGGGGCTCTGGTCCTGGGCCCGTCCCTTGCTGCCCGTGTAATGTGGTAGGTGAGCACCACGCTGAGCCCTGGTGTGCACTTTCTCAGGTCCTGACAGACTGTGGGGAGCAGGAGTCCACCCCCCAGTGGTCCTTGGTTGCCACCTCAGGGTCCAGGAGCTGAGGGCCTAGAGGTGCACAGCCCCCGGGGCTGCACTCACGCCTGCTGGAAGCACCGCATGCTGTCAAGGATGTTGAACTGCTGCCACCGTTTGGAGAAGTTCACCTTCCCGTCGATGTGGTCAGGGTTCCCCAGGTGAACAAAGGTGAGGTCCTGCAGGATGAGTCCCCTGGAGGACGGAGAAGCCCTCACTGCTCTGCAGAGCGGCTGAGGGCAGCTGCTCTACAGGCAAGCCAGTACCTGAGTAGGCGCAGGCCTTTAGGCTGTGCTGAAAATCCACGAGTACGTCTGGGGTATTTGTTTCTTACAGCGTGAATCCTGACCTGCACACCTCTGGTTCCCTGAGCGGCCCACTTACTACAGAGCTGCCGCAATGTGCCACAGAGGAGTGCGTTTGCTAAAGTAAAACTAATACACGAATGGGGAAAACGAACGCTAAACAGGTGGGGGGGCACATGGAGATCCTCTGTTAACAGGTCAGATAATGTGCTCGTAAATAGAGGACATTAAGGACCCATGGGGAGAGCGGGGCCCTTCGTTCGCCCAGGGAGAGCCTGCCTAAGTGGCAAGCCCTCAGCCCCCCACCACCGCTGGGTCTCCTCGCTCTCTCTGCGGACTGCTGGGGCCACTAGCCTATGAAGGGCTGGCCACGCGCTGCTTGGCAGGCCCGGGAAGGAAACGTGGACTGGGAGCTGGGAAGGACGGAGCTGCTTTCACGGGCCCCCTTCTTTTCTGTTTGAATTGTGTAACAAGGAACATGTTTTACTTTTAAAGTTAAAGTAGAAGCAGAAACATCTTAGTTGGAAACCTTTAAGGGAGGGTTTTCCAGGCGGGCAAAGCCACATGCTGGGGCAGAGGCTCCACTCACAGGTACGGGATGCATGGCGGCTCTACCTCCGACAGGGCGGCCCGGTAGGCTCGGAAGGAAGACGAGCTGTCGATGAGGGTGCAGTATTCAGCCAGGCCCTAGGCAGGAGGGACGGTCCGTGAGCACCGAGGCAATGCTGGGGCCCCAGACCCTCCTTGCTGACCAGCTTATCCCCTAGCCACGGCCCAGGCCCAAGGGCACCCAGCCATGTGAACCCAGAGCCAGCAATGGGCCCTGCCTGGGCAACAGGGAGACGGGCCTTCTGCGGAGAACTGGCCCAGGGGGCTACTCGCCTGCTCAGAACCACGTCTCTGAGCAACCAGTGCCACTGTGCATACAGGGCCCGGAGCTCGGCCCCCTGCTCGGTTCTGCCCATGCTATGGCCCGTGAGCAGCTAAAGCCCAGGCTGAATCCTGTCACCCCAGCTCCTGCCGTCCTTTGCTCCCCACTGAATTCAAAGCAGAGTTCACCAGGGCCGGCAGGTGACCTTGTGAGCCCATCTCCTGTACAGCAAGTTCTTATCTAGGGAACTCAGCTGATCCTGCCCCCTGCCTGGACCACCATTTGCCTGCCTCTTTGCCACCTCTCACCCCAGTATGAGAAGTGCTCCCTGCTGCCTTAGGACCTCAGTTCCTGTAGCAGCCAGTGTCCCACTTTTCCATACAACACTTTTGTAACTGTCCTTTTATGTCACTCTGTGAGATAGTCCTGAGTGGCCCAGCCAATATCCAGCCCTGAGGGCTTTGCCTCCCTTCTCAGGGAACATCTCCCACACGAGGGTAGAGGTCCAATCCTTGCTAAGGACCCCCCAGGGCCTCATGATCCAGTCGGGCTGCTCCCCATCGACCCAGGCGTGCTGGCCTCTGTCCTGCCGCTTGGGGGCGCCCGTTGCCACAGGCTCTGGATCTGTTTGCTCCTCTGCACCCCCGACGGGAACTCCCTTCCCTTCTCAGGAAACGCATCACACTAGGGTTTTGGTGTACTTAATGCTTCTGTAGGGAGCCCCCCTGCCCCCAGACCAGGCAAGACTACCCCACGTGTGCTTGTCAGCACCCCAGCCGGTAGCACCCTGATGGCACCCAATGTGTCCGGCCTGCTCATAATGTGTCCCCAATGCCTACTGAGGCCCCCAGCCCCAGGCAGCCCCTCCAGCAACACAGGCCCAGGAAGGAAGGTACAGGCAGAGGTGGGCCCAGGCAGCAGGGCACTGTGACGGGGCAAGCCCAGCCCAACCCTGAAGCCCCTCAGGGCCCAGTGACTGGAGTGCAGAGATAAGGAACCAAGGCAGGGCAGGTCAGGGGCAGAGCCAGGGTGTGCCCAGGTCTCTCTTCCCATCTGGAGCACATCCTGCTACAGCTGGCTGCCCGGCTGGTGGGCCTCCCGCCTCCCTGCTCCCTCCCCAGCCGCTGACCTCCGAGGTCTGCTTCTGCCACTCCAGCCTGCGGATGGGCGCAGAGTCCAGTGCCGAGAGGATGGCCAGGTAGGAGTTGAAGTTGTTCAGCTTCCGTAAGTGCTGCAAAGCGAGGTGAGGTGGCTGTGAGGGCGGGTGCAGGACAGACAGGCCCGGGGCCTCTGGCTCTCGGGCTGGGCCTGAAGGTGCAGGCTCTGGGGAGGTGCCCACTTTACCTTCATGATTTTGATGAACTTCAGGAGCAGCCGTTCCCTGTCCTGCGCCTTTTCCTGCAGCATGATTATTGACCGCACCCTGCAGGGACCAAGGGCAGAGAGCCAGCTGAGCTGCTGGGTTCCCATCAGGCCCCTGGTGGTCCTCCTGGAGATGGGATGTGGACGCCGCACTGACCATGCACCTGCTCCCACCGCATGGCCAGGGCTCGTGGGGCACCAAGCACAGCCCTAGTCCCTGTCCTCCGGGGGCCAGGCACCCCAGGGAGGAGGTCACCCACCAGGGCGGGACCCAACCTACAGATGGAGGGTCAAAGCAAGCTTCCCCTGATAAGCGCTGACCCTGAGCCCTGCGGGGGCTGGCAATGCTCCCTGTGCGGCTGCAGGCCCAGCTCTGGAGACAAGCCGCACGTGGGCCACTTGGCTGGCCTTGGCGGAGCGCACTCAGAACCTTAGTGGCAGCCAAAGCCACAGGCCAGCCTCGCACGAGGACCGCATGGTGGCCTCGAGCCCACGCCTTCACAGGGCCCAGGACCGCGTGGTGGCCTCGAGCCCATGCCCTTCACAGGGCCCAGGATCGCGTGGTGGCCTCGAGCCCACGCCTTCACAGGGCCCGCTGCTGGACCCGGGGAGGCAGTATCCCTGCTTTGCTTCCTGTGCTGAGTACACTCGGCTGGGGCTCTGGGCCTCCTCCTGCAGGCCCACCCCTAGGCAGTCTCCTGGGCCCAGCAAGGGGCCGGGCTTGGCTGGCAGCTAGTCCTGGGCTTGCTGAGGAGCGGGGAGAGGGCAGGGAATGTGGAGACGACCCACAGCGCATCCAACAAGCAGCCCTCAGAGCACTTAACAAACAGGAAACATTCCCCTGGGAGTGGCTGTGCATCTTGCAGGGTGGGCTCCGCTGCAGCACAAGACCGGGAGGCTGCCGCGCCCTGTCCACCCTCACCTGACGCTGAGAGGCTATGGGCACTTTTGAGTCACACCTTGAAGAGCCAACAATTCTGTTATATTGTGAACACTTTTGGGCTTCATTCTGCTTTAATAAAGGCTAAATAAAAGTATTAATAGAACCCACTCTTTTGCTGTTCTCCTGCAGGCAGAGTCAGAGGGGAGGCTGAAAATGACCAGGGCAGGATGGCACTTAACCCCACTCCCACGTCGCCACCCACGGCAGACATTACTAATCAGTCCTGGCACGCCTGCCTGCTGAGTCCAGGGCTCCTTAAGCAGCCCTCCAAATGGCCCTTGCCAATGCACAGGACATACCCGGTCCTGGCCCTGCCCTTGCTCTCTGCTGCCTATGCTCACAACCAACACCCACGGAGCCTGGGAGGAACAAGCCAGGCACCTCCTTTTCCTTGCCCCTGGAGCTCTCTGTGAAGGAAAGCAGAAGGCCACCCACAGGTGCTGCCGTGAGAGACCTGGGGCTTCACACTGCGGGCTCCCCTTACCAGTAGGACATGTTGTTGAAGTGCTCTGTGAACTGGGTCAAGTTGGGGCTCTTCTCCTCATTCTGCTCTTTTGCCCAAAGTAAAACCTCAGGAATCTGAAAAAGGAAGTAGACTGGATAGAGCTGGAGGCATCCGGCTGCCCTGTACCAGGGCAGTTTCTCTTGTTCAGGCATGCACAGCAGTGGCTCGCCTGGGGCAAGGGACAGCCCTCCCCCAGCCCTGGCCCCACTCAACACCATACCTCTATCTTATAAAAGAGCTCAGCATCTAGCAGTGTCAGTTGCTCAGCTATTTCATGGCTGTGAAAGTCATGCAAGGTCCCTGGCCTGGAAGACAGAGGCACAAGATGAGGGGTCAGTGGACAGGGATGGTGGGAGCAGATGCCGAGCAGGCACTGCACAGCAGGCCTCGGGGCTGAGACCTGAGGGAGCGACTGCCTGGAGCCTTGGCGCACAGCAGAACGGAGGCCACGCCACAGAGGGGCAGAGGGCTGGGCCCAGACCACGCTCCTCCCTGGGGCAACGGGGCCTGCCTTCTTCTTCTGCCTCTGTGGGGGCCCCTACAGCTTCTCCTGTGAGCTCACAGACAGCTCAGCTGCCCAAGAACTCACAGCCTGACCTGCTTCCAGGGCCCAGGGGTGACAGAGACACTGCAGGAATGAAGGCTGAAACACTAACAAGGAGGTGATCAAGTCAACAGACCTGTGGGCTGGGTAGAGAGGCAGGCACCAGACTGGAACCTACCTACAGGTTACTGGGAACCTTCAGGATGGCCCCAGAGGCGGGGCCATATGACAACAACTGCCACTTAGTGCCAGGACAATGAGTAAAGGCCGCAGCAGGGATGCACCCGTTTGTCCCTGTCACGGTAAGCCCCCACACCTCACCTCCCCTTTCCCATAAAAGGTGACACGCCACACACATCCCTGGAAGAGGCCCCACGAGGGGAATCCACTGTGTGGTACCTTGTCAGAGCCTGGGGGCCCGAGGAGGTGAGCTGGGGGCGATGGACAGAGGGGCAGCCCCCAGGACGTGGAGGGGGGCTCACCTGGCTGCCACCCCCCTGGCGGCCAGGGGCCGGTCAGAGTCGGCGCACTTGAGCAGCTTCTTCTGGCCCACCTTGTCCAGGACGTTCTTGCGGAGCACACGGGCCAGGCTGAGCTCCCCGTTGCAGACCAAGCGGAAGACCAGTTCCATCAGCAGCTTCAGGATCTCCTCCGTCAGCTCCACCAGGCTGCGGGTGAGGGCCACAGGGAAGGGCAGGGACCCAGGCACAGGAAGAAGGCTATTGCCACAGGGTGCCCAGCCCGCTCAGGGCACCAGGGCCGTGGGGCAGCAGCCCGCAGAGCTGGGACGCCTCACAGGGGAGGGAGAGGCCCAGTCTAGGAATGGCTCCGCAGGGCTGGGATGGGACCGCCACCGTATCGGAAAACAATGGCCTCGCCAGACAAGAACCTGGGACTGTGCTGGGAGACAAATCCGCAGGGATCCTGCCCCAGAGGCGTGGCCGCCACCGCCAGGGTGATGAGTCACAGGGTGCTGCCCCCGCACTGCTCCGCGCAGTTTCTCAGCCATGCCCTCAGGAGGAGGTAAACGCCTTGAAGGCAGGGCCTGGCAGCTGCTGGTGGCATGGCCCCACGAGGGAGGAAGTCGGGGCAGATTGGCCTGGGGGACAGGTCACACTCTCCAAGACTGAAGTCAAAGCAGAGAGGGACGAGCCTGTGCGGTGCTGTGCTCCCGAGGAGCGGGTGGGACACCCCGTGCCCCTCTTACGGGGAAGCGTGCACCCTGGCAGGGAACCTGAGGCACCCAGCACTCACCAGAGCTCATCCACCACCCGCACGAGCACGAAGAACGTGTTCTTGCTGACACGCTTCTTGAAGGTGTCGGAGAAGGGAGAGAACTTCTCGTACGTGAATGTGTTAAAGAAACAGCCAGTCTCACAGGCAGGCATGGGGGGATGTGAGGGGTGGCCGGCTCCTCCTGTCACCATTTAGGGAGGGCTTACGATGCGGGAACCCCACTAGTGAGCATCTACTGGGATGAGGGCAGGGAAGGCGCAGGACATGTGTAGCCACAGAGCTGCAAAGTGGGGTGCTGCCTGGGCCGCTGGGCCCGAAGACTGCCCTCACCCACCTCTCCTGCCCACAGACTGGGCCCCGCAGTGCAGCCCAGGCCTGTCTTCCCACTGGGGTCGACCCAAGGTTCCTGTGAAATTTACACAGTAAAGGCTCCTTGCTGAGCTTCTGGGGGAGAAAGACGGTCAAGAACCACGCGTCTTAAAGCCCCTGGGGTCCCAGAGAGGCACAGAGCTGGGCAGGGTCTTCCTCCACACCTGCCATGAGTTCCTATCCATCTTTTTACAGCTCCAGAGGCCACCGGAAGCACACCTGGCCTTCACACACCTGACCACCTCCAGCTACTCCCCAGGCCAGGGTTTCTGCCTTGGGGGCGGGGGTCACAGTTTCTACCCTGGTGGGGGCCACTGTATCTGCCCTGGGGGGGGGGTCATGGATCCTTGCTACCCTCCTGTGCTCACTGTTGACTCTCCAGGCCCTCTTCCAGCTCCACCCTGCCTGCTCTCCGGCCGTCTGGGGGTGCTTGGGAAGGAGCCAGGTGCCGGGCAGTCCCAGGGCCCACAGCGCCGAGGGCTCACTAGCTGGACGTGCCCGTGGTCTTGGTGCTCCAGCACTGCCAGAGGCACGCCTGATGCGGCCAAGCAGATGATGCCGAGCACCTGAGCATGGCAGTCAGGCGGGTGGGGCTGGGGGTCTCCCACCAAACAGCCACAGGGATCATGTAATGTCTGAGCCTCAGGTTCCTTAATTACACAATAGGAAAGAATGTAATGGTACCACATGTCATATGGTGATTATACATGAGGATCATACCTAAGTGAAATTACATGTGCAAGCACTTCGTGTCTGCCCGACACTAGGAAGTTCTCAACAAGCCTGAGAGCCGGCCCCATGAGCAACTCGTGTGAGGCTGGAGGAAACCACTCTACACTCTGCGGTGGGGACCATCCACTTCAGTCCTGGGACAGAGCCTCTAGGGCTGGGCAAGGGGAGGGGAAGGCTCAGAGGACCCAGACTTCCTGCTCTGAGAGAAGGCAGCTGTCCAGCAGATGGCAGTCACGGGCTGAGCGGTGGGAGGCAGCCAAAGAGCAGGACACCAGGCTAGGCCACGACTTGGAGCAGCAGCTCCAGGTTAGCCTCGGCAGGAGGGGCAGGTCTGGACCTGAGAAAGCGGTGATGAGAGTGGGCGCTTCCAGGCCCCGGGGCCTTCCTCGGCAGGACGGCAGGGTGTGGTGTCTCAGAGAGTGAGCCCGAGGGGCGGGTGAGGTCGAGGGCTAGGAGCCGACTGGATGTTGGGTTCCTGTCCACTGCTGGGCCTGCGACAGGTGAGCGGCTGGCTGTACCTGCCGAGGCTGTTCACTTGAATCTGCATCCCTACAAGCCCCTGACACTTGGTAGCTGTCACCCCCGATGCCCCAGGGCTCAGCTCTGAGAGGTGGCAGGGCCTGCACACACCCTGCACCTCCCTCTCCGGGTGGGTCACTTCTGGCCAGTTCTTTTCAGAACCACCCAGTGACCACAGCTGCCTTCAGGCAACATGCTCTGTGTCGGGCTGCTTCACAGAATCCTGCTCAGACCCTCAGCCCTTTCACAGATAAAGAAAGAGGCTCAAAGAGCAGGCCTTGTCCGAGGTCCCAAAGCGATGACATGGCAGAGCGGGGCTGAGCACCTCCATCCCCGCCGCCCTCCGCCCCACGTGACTCTCTGCGGGAGGGCTGAGCGGGCAAGGCCCCTCTTTCTCCTGGCTCTGGAAGGCTCGGTGGTGTGAGAGGGGGACCAGGGCTGGGGGTGGGAAAGGATATCTGTACTGAAGCTTCTTGATGAGCTCCTCAGGGGTGATGAAGGTCCTGTAGGTGGTCAGGAAGGCCTCACAGTACAACACAAGGTCTAGAGTGAAGAACAATTGATTAGTGATGCCTGCCACTGGCAAGGGACAGACGGGGAGCAGGTCTGCTGCAAGTATTTGCCACCCTGATTAGACACTGAGAGCGTCTTGTCTGTCCTAAGACTTAATGATTAAAAGGGGCTTAATCATGGGTGCAGAGAACATAACCCAAACTCATCAGCAGGAGTTTGAAGCCAAACCATAGGTAACTCATTCAGATGGCAGGGCCCAGGAGCAAACATCTTGGCACTCTGCTGGAATACACCAAGGGGCAGGTTCGGGCGCCAGGGGAAGGCAAGGCCAGGCAGGAGGAGCCTGGCTCCGGAGGCAGCTCCACCCACCACCCGCTCTTTCCTTTGGAGGGGCTGGCTCTAGCCAGGGACTCCCCACCTTTCTGGAATCCCAAGGCCCCCCATTTATATGTGGTTGTGATACATCCTCCCAACCATGCAGTCTCTGGCATCAAGAAAAAGGAGAATGTTCCAAACACAGGACATTCCCCGAGACCAAGGACCTGGCCAGGCCTGTGACCTTCAGAGTTGTTCCATGCTGGAGTCGAGGTCTGAGCCTGATCTAGCTCCAAAGCCTGTGCTCGCTGCTGAGGCTGGGCGTGCATGTGTGCACACGCACACACGACTATAAACTCCCCTTTCTGGACAAAGGCTACTTCCCCCTATTTCTCTCATTCATCCCCCCTTGCTGGGTGGGGGAACCCCAGGATTCCCACTTCTCCAGCTACGCAGCCCAGGCTTGGCAGATCACCTCCTAGGACAAATGAGAGGGAAGGCCACCTCTGCTCCTGGCTCTGGGGCTGCACGGTGGTAAGGCCTCTGTCCTAGGGAGCTGCAGGCCCGAGGAAGCAGCTGAGTGATGTGGGCCTCCATCTCAACAATCCATCCCAGGCACAAAGGACTTTAGTCCCTTGGAGTCTCGACATCTTCTCATCAAGAGAAGCAAGCAGAAGCCCTGCTGGCAGCAGTGCCTCTCCAAGACATGGTTGGCACAGACCGGAAGGTTCTTGGGCTGCCCTGCCTGCAGGCCTCCCTCCGGCCCAGGCCACAGCTGGCTACACCTGGCAGGACAGAGCTGAGGGCTGGAGCCAGCTCCCATTTCAACCTTTTACTCTTGGATAAAAGTGAAAATGCTCCTCGGGCCCAGCTGAGGACAGAGCTCTGGCCCGTCTGGCATGTGGGAGGGTTCCCTGCAGGAAGCAGAGCAAGGGCGGTCCCTGGGGTGCCAATGGCGCCTTCCCGAGCACCTATGCCCAGGTGTGCTCTGCCCTCACTCTGCCCTTTCCATCCACTGGGCACTGTCAGCCTTGTCAGACAGCAGGGGTGGCTGAGGGCAGCAAGGGAGGGCACGTGCCCAGCAACACCAGGCCTGTGAATGGCACAGCCGGGATTCGAGCTCAAGGTCCCCAGGACCGGGCTCTGCCCAGGTCAGAACAAACTAGGGGTGGAGAGACCCCAGAGGGAGAAACAGTGGCTGTGGTGAGTTTGTGGGAGCCATTTCTTCTTTTTCTCTATTTTTCAAGTTTTTTGCAAGGCCTATGTTTTTTCTGTACTAGTTGCATAATGTAAAAATTCCCAGAATCATCCTGTGTAACGTACTTTGGGAAATCTGATATAAAAACACGGCACAAGGTCATTTACAAACATGAAGTTGGTGGGTTAGAGTCCGAGACTGGGGTGTTTAATTCCTTCCATGACTTACTTTAATATTGCTGTCACATCATCTTCTGAACACTTTTTTGAAATGTAAAAAGAGAACAAGTGTGGGGAGAGGCCTGGCCAGCTGCAGGGGTGCGGGCACTGCAGCACTCCATCTCTCTCCCTGCCAGCCCCTCCTCTCCCTCCCTCCTGGAACATGACCTGTTGGCAGCTTTTCTGCCAGCTGAGGCCGCCAGCAGCAGGCCCCATACGCCCAGGCCTCTCAGAGGACTGGCACCCTGAGTGGGCGACTTTGAAGGGCTGCTGAAGGCCAGGTCCCAACCTGGGAAGGTAGCGCCACCGGAGGCAGACTGAAGGCTCCTGGACAGGCTGCTTCCCAGGACTCTCTGTGGTGCATTGCGTGTGAAGCCCAGTCTAGCAGCAGGGAATGGTGCACTGGGTCGGGCATCAGGGAAGGTCTATGAGACCACCCGCACGTTATCTTGGCTGTAGTACTGTTACTGGGTATTTGCCAACCGACGGGCCATTTGTGCAGCACCTACTAGGTGCCCAAGCTCTGCACCTGAAACTTGTTCTTCCGTCCCCGGGGCCCATCATTATCCAGTACCACAGAGGACAGCTCTGACAGGGCCGGGAAGCAGAGGGCCTGGCTTTGGAGACGCATCACCTGACCCCATGGATGGGCCTCCACAGTGAGCCAGCAGCCTGCGACCACCGCTCCAACCCGCTCTGGGCTGCCAGAGGACAGCAGAGAGCAGGGCAGCTGCGCTGAGTGGCGCCTTGGCCTCACCAGACCAGAGCCTGTCCAGCGAACTCAGACACAGGCTGCGGGGAGGGCCTGCTGTACCTTTCCTGTCCGTCTCAGTGGCGTGGACCAGGAGGATATCTCCAGATCCCCCGCGGACGTCTGGCCCGTCATCACCCTGCAATGACAACAGCAGAGGAGGACCATGAGGCAGAACACAGCTGCAGGGAGGTTGGTTCCGGGAGTCAGGCAGGGGTGAGATGAGCGAGCCTGAGCTGCAGAGGCCCTGGGCCCCTTCCCTCCGCTCCCCTCACTCTGGGAGCGCTGTGGCCCCTCCACCACGGGAACCAGGGCACACAGGTCTGGGGACACAACTGGGTTGGGGGCATGGTGCTGTTCCATCTTCTGCTCACCCACCTGTGTGTCAGAGGTGAGGAAGTTCTCACAGGGGCACTGGTGGGACACCACAGGCAAATGCCACCAGCAAGCCCAGGATGACCGGGCTTAGCAAGACTATTTCCAAGTACGTTCGTGCTCTAAAACTGACATGAGCTGCTCTAAATCTGAATGTTTCACCAGGTGGAAGGAGAAGTCACTTGTCAGAATGCCACAGGTCTGCCCAGGGAGCCCTTCTTAGAGGGGTGCGATGTGCCACAAAAATGTCCAGTCACACCTGGCACTGCCACCATGACCACCAGCCGCGCCTGCCAATTAAGGAAAGTCCTATTTTCATGCAAACAGGCTTTAACCCATAGCCTGGCCTGGAGCCAAAGAGAACTGTCTTCAGGGCCAGGGATGGGGGCCCGGGCCGCACACCAGCAGGCCCCGCACCCCTTGCTCTATAATCCTGCGGGGAGCAGCCTCCTTGTGTCTGCCACATTTGCTCTGAGATGCACCTGGCTCTTCAGGGCTCCAGTATTCTTACCCCTGGACTCAAGTCCTGAGAGTGTCCTGGATTTCTAGCTAAGGCTGCAGGCGGATACGCCCATGACTGGTTTTTCACAAGAAATCTCCAGCAAGGGTCACAGAATATGACTTCTCTCTGCAGAGGGGCTAGCCAGCTCCTCTGAGCCAAGGCAGAGCCAGGTCAGCCTGGCCCAGCAGCCTCTGCCTGCTTGCCTGCACATCCGTGTGCACTGTCCCTGAGTCGGAACCCAGAACTGGTCACTGCCTCACGGCTGGGTCAGGGAGTTCTATTAAGCCCTTCCTCTGTGTTTGCAGCATCTCACGGCAGAAGGCAGACAAAACCTTTCGGGTTATCTCGTGTGTGTGTGATAGCTTTGGGTACTGTTTTTGCCAACGACGCTCTCCTGACAAAGCATGGGATGGAGCGGTCAAAGCAGCCAGGCCTGAAACTTCTCAGTCAGCTTGTGCCTCCCGTGCTGAAACTCCAGAGGGGTTATCCTGCCAATAACCACACGGACATCTTTCACTGATGAGGGCTCACCCTGCAGGCTCTGTGTTGAGCACCCCACATGGATTTCATTCTCACAACCCCTCCAGACACCTGCCTTTGGGGCTTGGAGATGTGATGTGACTTGCCCAAGATCACCCAGGAAGGGTCAGAGGAGGGGACAGTGTGCTTCTCCTGCGATGTGTCCATCTGCCCGTATCTTTAGCACCCACAGTGGCCCAGGCATCGGGCCAGGAGAAATGCGGTGCACATGGCCCACAGCCCAGGGTGGCCAGCTTGAGGGGCTTTCTGTCTGAGGCCCTTCAGGCCACATTCCCCCTGAAGCCCCTCTGCCTCTCTGCGGGCCAGCCTTCGCACAGTTAAGGCCTGTGAGGTACTCACCTCCTGCTTGAGCGTCAGCCTTGCCATAATTTCACTGTGGTCGATGAGGGACAGCTCGTCCACTTCCTCCTCTGACTGAGCTGACTCTGGAGCATCTGGTGACTTTGGGGCCCTGGAGGGAGAAGTGGTTTGTGTTGCAATCATCAAACAGGCCCTGGGCTCCAAGATGCCTGGGGCTGAGGTACTGCAGCCCCGTGAACACGTCCTCCTTGGATCGCAGCTGCAGTAGGAACCCTAGGCCTGCTTCCTAACCCCAGCACAGGGGCCCTGAGTGGTGGACGGAAGCCAGGATGACAATGAACTTCTAGCTGTGCTGCTGAGGAGCCGTGTGACCTCAGGATATCTCCATCTCTGAATGAAGGGAGTGAGCAAGGAGACTGGGAAGGCTCCACTGAGCTCTTTAAGTGACATCTTAGTCATTCTTTATCAAGGTCCACCATTTGCACAGTGAGTATTCTAGGAGAGGAACAGCAAAAGGGCCAGTGGGTGGGAGGTGAGGATGGATTTTAATGCCACCCTCCCGGTCTGTTCCCAGGACCACGTCTCAGGGCTGAGGAGGAACGGAAACAAGGACTGGCCCTGGCCCTTGGGGTGTTGGGCCTAGCAGGAGGCAGACGTCAGCAGTTCAACAGACATTACATCAGCTGGGGGACTTAGCCCAGTCTAAAGGGCAGGGCAGGCCCCCTGAGGAGGGACAGACAAGCGGAGCCTTCAGGTGCCGAGCAGGAGCTGGCTGCTGTCAGGGAAGAAGGAGACAGCCACCCAGCAGAGGAGCATGGGGGCAGCTGGGGGACCCTGGGGTGGACGCCGGTCGGCAGACACCTTGCTGCCCCCCAGCATTTTCTCCCACATTCCCATTTTATTCTTCTGACTCTCATGATGGACCTTAAGCACTGCTGGCCTTGGGGTATAAGCCACATTTTTAACCGTAGGTAACTGATACATAAAAATCAGTGCCTTCATGGAGAAAGACAAATACCAAATGATTTCCCTCATTTGTGGAGTGTAGCAAATGAAGCAAAACTGAAGGAACAAAACAGTAGCAGATTCACAGACCCCAAGAAGGGACTAGCAGTTACCAAAGGGGAGGGGGGAAGAAGGGGATTGAGGGGTATTATGATTGGTGCACACGGTGTGGGGGGGTCACGGGGAAGACAGGGTAGCACAGAGAAGGCAAGCAGTGACTCTGCGGCATCTTACTATACTGATGGACAGTGACTGCAATGGGGGGGATCTTCATAATAAGGGCGAATGTAGTAACCACAATGTTTTTCATGTGAAACCTTCCTAAGAGTGTGTATCAATGATACCTTAATAAAAAAATTTTCGTGTGTGTGTGTGTGAGACTGGCTCTCGTGAGAGCCACCGTTGGAAAAAAAAAATCAGTGCCTTCAGAGAGACGACCCAGAGGGGCCAGAGCACAGCCACGTGCCGCCTCAGGAGGGGCCCCCGCTGTGCACCTCCCTGGCGCCTGGCCTGCCGGCTGGCCTTTGTGGAAACTGCTTCTAACAGCAGTGTGTTCGTCCTTCTGCCTCTGTCACAAGGGCCATCTGGAGGTTTGAAAAATGACCCTCTCAGGTCCAGTGGCGCCAGAGAAGGGACACATGAAGGGCTATCACTTGGCACACTCTTGGCTACTAGGCGTTCGACTAGAAGCCCATTATCCCTTGCTCCAGACTGGGGAGACCGGAGTCTGGGCAGACGAATCAGACAGGCTCAGCGCGGGTGGGCCAGAGTGGCCAAGACGGCAGGCGGCTCCTTCAACTGGCCCTGCAGAAGGCTTTCTCACTTTTTTTCTGCTGTTTGCTACTTTTACCACTGATTCAACCATTTATGCTTTGTCCTGACAATGAAAAGTGGTACTGCTTAGCTCTGTACCCAGGACCCCAGAGCTCCGAACCTTGGCCTACAGGGGGAAGAACAGCTGAATGTGTGGACCATTAACAAAGACAGTGAAGCCCACGTGGACCCGCAGGGGCAGAGCTGGCCTGAAGGCCCATGCATGGCATCTTCAAAGGGCCACTGGAGAAACTGCCCACGTATTTCTGACCCTGGTCAGGTTGACTTATGCTAATAAGTCAAAATATTATAGAAGATTATAAGCAGACACACAACTAAAATGCAGTGACGCCTCCTGATTGATCCTACTTCCAAAACAACAAGCTATACAAGACGTTTTAGGCACAACCAGGGGACTGAAAGATGGCTCGTGCTCTCAGATGATATGAGGGAATCTGTTCCTGATTTTCTTAGGTGTGATGATGGCAGTCAAATAAGGCAGGCTTTAAAAATTTTTTAGGGGGCACGCTGAAGTATTTAGGGGCCGAGTGCCATGTCTGTAACTTACTCTCACATGGTTTAACAATACAGTACACATACCACACCTAGAAACTCACAATAAAAAGTTTGGGGGGATCATTCATAATCCCTTACAGCACTGGAATTTGGAAGACTCCAAGGAAGGCTGGCCGAGGATTTGAAACAGAAAAGCCCATTGTGGATGCCTTGTGAGGTGGGCGGTATGCGTGCAGGTAACCAAGGAGCAGCGGCAGAGCGCATGCTAGAATGGGGCCTTTGAGGTGGTTATGGTGTTTTCTTGTTTTCTACACTTTTCTGTACTTGCTGCATTTCCTACCCTGGGCATATATAACTTTGAGAATTAGAAGGAAGAGTGTAACCACACGCCACAGGCCTGGTGTGCTGGCCGGCAGAGAAGCCCCAGCAGCTGGAGGATGGACTCGGGCTTCTGGGGACCGAGGTCCACGGCGGGCGCTTCCTACCTTTCCCCACCGTCTCTGCTTTCCTTCCCAGATGCACTGCTGGCCGATGAGGGGTCTCTGGGATGCCCATCTCTCACGGCCGGTGATTCCTGCAAAGAGAAGTCAGTGCTGGGTTGAGACAGGTGCCCCACACTGGGGCTGAACTGCTCCCCAACATTTCTGCCTCTAAGTGGCTCTTGCGTGCCAGTCCCCGCAGAGCAGTCCAAGGTGTGAACAAGTTAACAGTGAGTGCAGGTGACTGCACAGGAAGCACAGGCCTGCTTCAGACCAGCGCCTTGCCTTTGGGAAGACTAACAGGTGCCACTGCTTACAACTTATACTAGCTGCCAACCTACATGATGCCATTCCAGCTACGTCCTGCAAGCAAGGACTGTCCCAGTCTCTACAACTTGTCCAAGCTCAGCGCTGAGGGCTCCGCACACCTCTTCTTGCTCGGCCTTTACAGAGGCCCTTTCCATGAGTGGGCAGCACCAGCCCGTTCACACCTGTTCACTCCTGGGGAGGCAGAGGCTGGGAGGCATTAAAGGCCTGCCCACAGCCACACAGCTCGAGGACGCAGCCTGGACTCACACCCAGGGCTATCCACCTCCAAACCTTGTCCTTAGCCACTGTGCCCTCCTGGTTTGTGGCAAACCTGTACTGACTTCCTAGTGAAGGGACTGTGGTGTTCAGTAGCTTCCCAGTCACGGTTCCACAGGGTCTAGCAGCCACCACCGCCGCCGCTGCCTCCCCTCTGCCTGGGCATCCAGGCCCCCACTACTCAGTGACCACGCAGCCCTCCAACACCCCTGGAGGCCATTTGCCACCAGGGCCGTGACAGACAAGGGATACCACAGACAGCGCTTCCAGGTGACAGTCAGCACCGAACGTGGCCACAGGAGATGGGCAGGGCCAGGGAGGGCCAGCCCGCTGAACTGGGAGATGCCGAGGGCACAGGTCACCAGAGCAGACAGGTGAGATGGGAACATTGAGGAGAAAGAGCTTAGCTCCCACGGTCATGGTCAAATCCCACTGGAGAGAAAATTCCACAACGTTCTATGACTTGCTAATGCCCAAAGGGGGGCTTGACTTGCATGGACCTAAGATCTGTGGGGATCCCCTTGGGGGGCCATCTAAATGGGGGTGACCATGCTTTTGAGGCGGTCACCAGGGAGTCCTCACAGTGTGTCCCCTAAGGGACTTGCTCCACACACGAGGGTGAGGGAGGGCTACTTCTGAAGCTCTTGAACTTGCTCATGCTCTGCGGCCGCTGGCTGCGCGACAGCACTGCCGTGCCTTGACTGTCCGGCTGGGACAGCACTAAAGCGAGGTGACGACCTCAGGCAGTTCTCCCCTCAGGAAGGAGGGAGGTGTGCACACACAGCACGGGCTCCAGGCCAGGCTCACCCAGCTTCCCTGGAAGCAGTTACCTGGGGGAAGGGCATGCTGGGGAGGAAGCAGAGAGCCCTCCTCTGGGTGAGGGATGGAGATGGACCTCAACACTGGAAGAGGAGAGAGAAATCCCTGGAGCAACCGGACCTGTGTGTGGCCATTCCAATGTCAGGCTGGTTCCATAGATTCCCAGAAGACCATCTGGCCAGGCTTGAGGAGCGCCACACGCACGAAGCCAAAGCGAAGGGCAGACTCCACTGGGAGCAGTGTCCTCTCCCACAGGGCCGAGCTGGCCCCTGGCAAGGCTGCAGGGGCCAATCTCCTAGCAACGCCTAGTGACTGGGAGGCTCAGCCACAGAAGCAGGGGCCCAACCCTGCCAGGCCAGGCCACATGCACGAGGCCGCCCTGAGGTTACTTACTCCTCGAGAGGGGGCCAGCTCCTCGCTGCTCTGGCCAGAGGAGTACAGATTGACGTATTCACCCTCCCCAGCTTCCTCACTGGCGATTTCGCTCTGGGGGAGACAGGATGAGAGGAACACACATGTGACAGGCCCTCTAGCCAGCCCTCACAGCTCAGAGTGGGCAGCCCACCTGGCGGGCCCAAACAGGACGCTCCTTTCATGAGGAAGGGATGGTGACAGCGTGCACTCGGCTCGCCTCATGAAGTTCTTCTCCAGGGTCAGGGAACAAAGCTGCTCTGGCCGCCTCTTGCGACGTAGGTTGCAGAGCACCTACATCTCCTGCCGGCTCTCCTCCAAAGATGCTGAGGGCCCTTCCAACTGTCCTGAGGAGGTGTCCTCCTTCCCATCTGCTGTAGTGGGGGCTGCGGGCATCCCAGTGTTGGGGGAGGTGATCAAGGGGAAAAAGGCACACATCAAGACAGCTCGACCTGCTTGCCTGGGGTGGCTCTGCCCCGCTGACCTGACTGTGTCCCCGCCAACTTGCAAGGCAGCCCTCCCTGGGCTGATGGAGTGCTGCCGTCAGCTGAGTGGAGCAGGAAAGCCCTCGGACCACACGCAGCTATACATGGGACTGCCTTGGCTGTATCAGAGACCTCTGCCTGGACCCTTCCTGCAAAGGCATTTGTCTCTCTCTAAAAAAAAACCACCACCAGAAAGCTAGCAGTGCTATCTACCTCATGCTTAGTTAGGATAACTAACTGGCTTTAAGTGGTCGCTAGTCCATTTTTGGAAAACCAGATCCTAGTGTGATGGGAACTTTGAACAGAAGGTTCACTTCTGTTCTGGAAATGGATAGGCTACTATTTCACCTTGCGACCTGCAGACCTCGATCCAGCCACGCCACCTGCCAGCGCATGCCGCTTGCAGGCCTGGCTGGGAGGCAAGGGAGGCGGCTGACGTGCCTGAGTGAAACTGCTGTCTTATGCATGCAGCCCCGCGTGGGGGCGTGTGTGCTGAGTTCTCACCGAAGGCGTCTGGGGCGAGTCAGTGAAAGAGGTTTCGGAAGGAAGGCAGACAGTGTTCCCATGAAAGTTGCTCTCCTGAGAAGATGAAAGAGGCCCGTCCACGGTGCTGGGTGGCGGACTGGCTATGGTCGGCACCGCTAAGTCAGAGCTCTGAGACTGGTGGACAGGTGGGAAATGTGGAGAGGAAGAGGAGGTGGGCGGGAGGAAAGGCTGAACGGAAGCTTGGCTGTGAGGCACGAAATCCTGGGAGTAGGACCTAAACACAGACTTATACTACAGAATCAAAGTGGGAAACAAACACAAAAACGAGAAGATGGGAAGAAGAAAACAGACAAAAGAAAAAGTAATTAGATTAACTTGGTCAAACTGCGACAGCCTGTTCCCAGTAAGTTTGGTGGTGGAACCAACTTGATGGTCTTCCGGCCTGACACACAGCCCACCCCAGGGCACGCCTCCACAGCGTCTAGGCAGGAGGACTGGGATGACCTGCAGAAGGGTGAACCCACGCGCTGCACGGCGGCCCCCTCGGCTGTCAGAATGAAACCCACACTGCCCAACCTATGCCTTTTGTCTTTTCAGGCATCTTGTGTGCAGACACCTGGTCATATTTACTCATTTTGAATCTTTTGGATGAATCTCTTTGGTTTCATCCCTTGGAAGTCAAACAATGCAGCCTTTTAAAACACTAATCCACCTCAAATCATTTTGCAAGGGAAGGGCATAAGCCTTTAAAATGGTTTGAAGAACAGTGCTATCAAAGCACTAGAACTTGCTGAGTTCCGCTTCTACCCCATCTTTTCTTTTTTTTAAAACCTGTGCGTGATCTTGCGATGCCTCCTTAGAGATGCAAGGCTACACACTCCCAAATTCTTATCAAGAGAGGCAAGTCTGAGGCCAGGCTGAGAAGTGACGGTGAACGGCCAGCTTCCTGGAGCCTGGCACTCTGTCCGGGCCTGGGTACTGCTGTAGGGCAGAGGGACTCTGGGCCAGTGGCCACCAGGCTCAGAACCCGATGGCACCATCACATCCAGCAAAGGGCCTGTCCACGTGTGGCTGTCAGGGGCAGTGGGAGAGCAGATGGAACGACTGGGCCTGAAGTCCTCGCTGGGCTCGCCTGCCCGCTGAGGACGCCGGAACTTGAGAGCAGTCAAACCCAACACAAACATGCAATCACTAACTCGAATGTTCTCTGTGTTTTAACACTGCATTTTCAGAAC
>JAVSCE010018178.1:0-37690 GCA_032199065.1 Smutsia gigantea | reverse complement strand
AGTGAGCCTGTGCCCCTGGGCTGTGACCTTCAAAAGTGCTTCTCTGTTTGTTTTGTTTTTCCCTCTTAGGGGAGACAGGAAGGTTAGATAGGGGATGGAATTGGGTATTTCCCTTCCTCCACTAACATGGTTAGAGGTGGTTAGACACAACTGGGTATTTGGGTATTTTATTTCTTCAAGGTTAGGCTCTGGTATATAGTTGCTCTTGAGGGCAGGCCTGTTAAGAAGAATAGAATGTTCTAGACATTTTACAAAATGACTACTTTTCCACTCCTCCTGTTGTAAGCAGGAGGGGAATTTTCTCTGATCTTTGCAGTGAGAACCTGATAGGTGCTCCTGAAGGTAAAACTCAAAAAAGTCTGTGGGTCCCTCCAAGATTGCCCCTGCCAACCTGGAGTTTTTAATTTCCATACTTGTCCGCACTGAGATTTCAGCAATCAACTTCCCTGGTACTGGTTCTGGAGTTTTCTGTTTCTGGGCTGTTGCTGTGGTTAAGTTGGATTTTCTGTATCCATCTGTCTGTCTCTACATTTTTGGGGACAGTGGTTTGCCCTGTGACCTCAGTCATCTGATGGATCTAGGAAGAATTGTTGCTTTTTAGTTCACCATTTTTCTTGCTGTTAAGAATGGGCATGATGACTTCCAAGGTTCTTGTATACCAGACCAGAAACTGGCAGTCACTTTTTTATGAGTTAAAAACATACCTTCTTGTATTTCACTGCAGATAGCCACTTTAACATCCTCATTTGTTAGTTCCAACATCTGGTTCATCTTGGAGTAGGACAAGAATAACTTTCTTTTCTTCTGATGATGTGTTATATTTTCTTGATTCTTTGTATGCTGGGTACTTTTGGATTATATCTTGGATACTATGAATATTAAGATGCTGGACTCTGTTATTTTTTTCCAATTAATATTATTGCCTTTGTTTTAGCAGCTAGCTTTCTTGGCTTGGCTTGAATAGCTAATTTTCTTGTGCAGTAGCTTGTCTTTGTTCAGATCTGTTGTTTTTGGATGTGATGCTAAGAGTCTACTCTGTGCAAGCATTGTTCAGGGTTTAATCAGAGATGTGGATAATCAGAGCTTAGGGATCTATTCTTTGGTTCTTTCTCTTCAGTGCTCATGATTTCCTGAATTCTTTTTACTTGGCTTTCCAGGCCTCATTTATGGGTTTTTCATATGTGCTCACTTCTGCTGTGAGCTCTTGGATTGCACCTAGTCCCAGATTAAAAGGCACTCTACCTCCCACTTCCAAGTGCACGCACACTCTTTGCCAATGTCTGTCTGCTTCTCTTCACTCACCACCTTATGGGTGGCAGCTGTAGTCTCAGTTCAGAATTTGTTTTTTTGCTTTGCATTTGTTCCACACCAGGATGATTCACAGTTCAGTTAAAGATGTGGGTAGACAGAGTTTGGGGCTTCCCTCTCTGGCTTTCTTCTTTCTGGGATTCCCCCACTTCCTTTAGTATTTTCCCAGCTCAACTTTTTCTGATCCCCTAGGCCAAAATAGTGAGAGTTTTTTTCATGTGTTGTCCCTCCTCCACTAACTGCTGTTCATCCCAAATGCTGCACCTAGCCCCAGGATAAAAGCTATGGTGATGAAAACTTAATTGTTTAGCTCCCTGTCTCTCTTCCTCCTAGCATTTTGAGTTCCCTGTGAGAGTCTGTATGCTTTTGTTCACTCACCGTTTAGTACTTTCAGTTCGTTTCTCTATTATATCCAGGTTTTGTAGTTGCTTTTTGAATGTATGTGGGAGATGGAGAGAGACCTATAGGTTTTGAGTTTCTCATACCCAGAAATGGAACGGTTTGAGGAATATTTCCTTGAGGGCAAAAAAACTATTTACTGAATAACATCTTAGTAACCAAGACCATGTGTTCTTTAGTGAATGTTGGTAAGGTGGAATCTTGTGATGTCCTAGCCTCTTGTTTTCCATGCAAAGGGAGTAGGGAGGGGAGACATTTTAGAGATAGGCAGAATCCTTTGGGGGCTGTGAACAATATATGACCGCCCCTTACTGGGTTGTGTTAAAAATAGAATAACTTTTCACAACGCCTGGAGATTTTTTAAAACCTATTTACGGCTGTTTTAAGCCAAATGCTAGATTCTACTTTGCTTAATACAATGTCTGTCATAACTATTCAGTGAATGTTATTTGACTCCATTAATTTGCTATAATAAATTACTCGTCATTGATAAATTAGCTAAGAGTGAGCATTTTGATTCTCTCAGAAATAAGATGGTTAAAGCAAAATATTTGTATATTATACTCATGTGGCTACACAGCTAATTTATTGTAAATGGCTTAAAATATAAGATTAATTTGTCTGTGATATGCTTTGTCATATAGTGCTATATTAATGTCTTGGGGAAAATCCCTGTAATGGATTTTCTTCTAACTCATTTTTTTGAAGGACTATAGGGAATAGTGAGCTAGGTAATTAAATAAAATTCATTTGGTAGTTTCTACCTCATAGGACAACCAAAGTAAATGAAATTATTAACTGAACACCTTATGAATGCATATAGTAATTAGGATGCTTACAGAAGTCAACAAGGAATTCAGGTTATACTCTATATCCTATAGAGTAGCAAAGGATTCAAGTTTCTCTAGCATTGAGGTTAAAGTGTTCCAGAGGGTATTTTTACACACATACAAACTACAATTCATCAAAATACAATTGGCAACACTTTTGGCTCATTACTCCCCTGTTAATTCACGTGTAAGAGATTATGTGTGATCCTGGTATCATTATGGTAAATCACAGTCTGTACGGTAGGTGCCACTCACTATTGAATGGGAATGAGATCAAAGCAGCCATGTTGGTCTTTCACTAAAATTAGAGAATTGGCATTGACTTGTCAGTGTGTTACTGTGAAAGAGATGTGTGTGGAACTATTTCCTTAGATTGATCAAGTGTTCAGCATCACAACTCAGAAATTCCCTTCAGTTCTCTCCATTTTTACCAGTAGGCAGACTGGTGAAGAGGCTTAGGACTTCTAAGGGGCTGTGATAGCTATCTTCCTGTTGGCTCTAGTGACCCATAGGTATGCATCCCCCTGTAGCCTTTCTTCCTCAGATAACCTGGCTTGAAATCCAGTGCCCCCAAGCTGCTTTGAAGCCTTTTTTGCATGAGTGAGCACTAAAAATGTGAAAACAGTCTAGACCAGACTTAACAAGTAAAGCCAAAGAATGTTTTTGTGGATATTCATGCATGTTGCCAGCAGCATTGAATTTTTTTCTAGATGATTCCAATGCATTTATAATGTAACGATTTTAATGTTTGATTTTTCTGAGCGCCCAGTTGCATTCTTGTTAGCACCGTACCAGACCACATTAATTACTACCCTTTGTCTTACTCTCACATCTCTGAGGTAGATAACACTTCAGTTGAATGGGAGCTAAGGAGCTATATTTTCAAGGAATTTTCACTGTGTCTGTGTGATAAAAAGGACAGGGAGAAAGTGTTTTAGCATAAGTTGCATTAGATATGAGAATCCTATAATGCTTACTTGAAATTTAGTTGAAATGCTTTTCCAAAGAGCATTTTCTCCTCAAATTAGTAACTAATTTGGTATATGGAAGAAGCCTTCCCTAAGATCGACTTTCCTTGGTTGCTAAAGCTGCAGCTAGACATTTCAGGAGTGGTTTCTAAGGAGGTGAATAGATGGCGAAGTAATTTTCTTAAGTACTTGGATCCTGATCATCTCCAGAGACTTTGAGGCTGTGAGTTACATAATAGACTGATTTGCTCTCCTGGGACCTTTGCCAGGTTCGTAATTGCAAGATTTTTAATGCTCACAGTCTTTCCCTCTACTCTAGGACAGAGGCAATTCCTAGATAAGGAGCAAAAGTATGTTTTAGTTTGCAAGACTTAGATCAGATTTTTTATAGGCCAGACACAACAGTACATCTAAGCTACAGTTATGCAGCCACTGGGTTGTGAATTCCTGTTTTATTGAAATAGCCTTGAAAATGTCCATTAGGCTGTAAGCAGCATGAAGGTAGGTTTTATGTCATTTTGGTAATCATCGAGTCCTGGCACAATGCTTGACTGTGGTAGGGAAGGATGGGAAGTATATTGTATTGCAGTGTCCTAGGCTTCTTCACTTGTTGAGCATGGCAATAGAGGTAGTGTGTCCTCTGTCCACAGAAGGCAAGGTAGGATACTTTTTTTCTTCTGCTCTTGGCAAACAGGTCTTCATTTTTCAAGACTCTAAGTGTTGCCTTGTCTGTGAAGCCTTTATGTCTTTTCTGGATGCAGTTGATCTGACCACTCTTCCCTTAATGTATCCTTTACTTGTTTTATAGCAACTGTGACATTTTTATTGCATTTCTGATATGTAGCTGCCTTTCTACCACACTGGAGAGTTCAATTACTGTTTGTCTACTGGTTATTAGTATGAATAAGTTTGGCTGCAATTAGCAGGGAATGCAATTAATAGAAGTTTAGATAAGGGTGTAGTTATTGCACAAAATAAGTTTGAAGATGGGCAGCTCAGGGTGGGTGCCTTTGAGGATGCATATCTTTGTTTTTCCAATCCACCAAGTTCAGTGTGTGGTTCTCATTCTCATGATTATACAGTGGCTATACCCCACACCGCACATCTGTATCCCATGCAGGAAGAAAGAGGGCAAATGGCAAAAGGGTTTTGCAGAAGTAGTCCTCCTGGGGGAAAAAAAAAGACTTTGCCTTTACATCAGTTTGGCTAGAACTGGGACACATGGCCACCCATAGTTGCAGGGAGTCTGAGAACACTTCCAGTCCTTGTATTAGAGAAAAGTAGAGGGCAGTGGCATTGTGGGTGGCATTTGTATAGGTAGTCTACAATGTCATGTTTGTGATTGGGGTTTCCCTCAAAAATGTCCTGGCACATGTCTGATCAGTTATGTCATACACACACACACATTGAATATATTTTAGGAGTAGGCTTACCATCTTTAATCTCAAGGGCAAAATCTATTTCTTTGCTATTTCTTCAGAGTCTTTGCTATCTATTTTAAAAGTGTGGTCTGGCTCATGGTTTCAGATGAAGCCTACTTTGGCCATTTTTTCAAGATAAAGGGTATGGTCAGGAATGGAAATAAGCAGTAGTACAAGAGATGGTGGTTCCAGGAGCTTGATCCCAGCAGCACAGAAACAATTTAACTCTGTTAAGTGGTGGACCCCATAAATACACTGTCTGCTTCCTAGGATTCTGTGATTTCTAGATGTCCTTCAGTGTTCTCCTTCTGTGAATTCATCTGGGGCCAGTGGGGGGTGGGCAATGTGCAGGGCAGGGCTGCAGCCCATGATGGGTCTCCTTATTTGTAGTGTGAGTATTTAATTTCTGTATCCACAAAGAGTCTCTGGGTGTTGTCTTCTTTAAGCTGGTTGGAATGAAGCTGAAGGCAACTGGGAATGCTTAGGATCCTCTTGTCCTTGCTGCTGCCTCCTGCCCTTACTCTTCATTGCCTTACTAGGGCCCTTCTTCCTGTGATTCATGAATTTCCAGGCATCCCTTACAATTTACAAGCATTCTCCAGCAAGCTGTGAATTTTAATGTCTCTTTCTTTTTCCAAATACAGAACATTTGTTTTCAGCCATAAATTCTCTTCTCTGTACCACAGCAACAGGAAAACCCTACAATTGTATCTATTAGACAGATCTCTTTCCAGAGAGCAAACTTTCCTCTACAAGCCTTCCATTTAATTGTTCTAGGAAAGGCAGGAGCTTTTCTGAAGGCCTATTTTTGAATTGCTTCTAGGAAATTTATGTCCAATTTAGTGGTGGAGAAATATTATCCTTTGAGAACCACATCAATCAAATAAGGGCCAAAATGTAAAGATCCTACTTAGAGGATAGTTCTTTTGGGTAGTTTTATTTTTAAGGGAAAATGATCTTCATGCATGGTTTTGAAACTAAAAACTGAGTACACAGACCTATAAAGAAGAGAGCGCAAAATTTTAGCCAAAAGCTATAGGTTTAGAAAAGAAGAAATACAGCTACCTCATACATATATATTCAACCTGACTTGCAATCAAGAAATTGAAAATGAAAGCAGTGAGATAGCGTTTTTAATATACTGAATTCACAGATTTGAAAAACAAAATGCTCATACTCATTGCTGAAAAGTGTGGGGAATAACATTCTTTTAAAGTTTTATTTTTATCATAAAAGCTTAAGCATACTGAAAAGTAGGCCAGTATTTTTTCTTTCAAAGATCTTTTCTTAAAGACCTAACCCTCCCTAATCTGGTTCTCTTTTATCCTCCCTCCTTCCTTCACTGTCGGTCCCCCTAAAGCTAACATGAGGCATCCACTCTCTGTAAACAAGCAGTCTTGTACACTGGTAGTGAAAATGAAATTGCTTCATTCTTCCTGGAGGACAAGTTAGCAATTTGTATCAGTCACCCTAGGAATTTAATCTCAGAAAATAGGAGATATACGTAAAAATAAAGGTAAGTACATTTATCAGTATTTTTTATAAAGAAAGGGCACCCTCCTAAGTGAACACCAATAGAGGACTGGCTAAATAAATAAATATATAATGAACTATGAAGCAGCAATTACAAGTTATGCATGTTCCAAGTTGTGTGCTTTAATTATGCATCAGTTTGTTGAATAGAAAATATTCCCCAAATAATCATGCAAGAGCTTGTCATCAGTCCAAACATGTAATTTGGTTTTGTGTTACAGACAATTAAAGTTAGAAAACAAAAGATAAAGGGGGAAAATGAGAAATTAAAAATTGGTTGAGTTTATAATGAATGAAAGACAGCTAAGTAGGCAAGCTGGGTTAGGCTTTTCAGGGGATTTGGTGTCTTAGCCATCAATTTAATGAATGTTCTCTCTGTGTCATCTGGGTCCTGGATGCTGTCATCAGTGCAGAAAGGCCAAGTGATGGACTCATCCCTCAAGCAGCTTGCAATCTGGGAGAGAACACACATAGAAAACTGGTGTGCAAACAAGAGAGTAATATTTGGCAAAGAAATGCTACAGATTTGAATGCTACAGAAATTCAGTTAACAGAGAAATTATGTCCTGCTGGGCTGATAGTTGTTTCTAAGGATTATGCTATCATTAAAGATTCAAACAAGCCAAAAGGAAGGGAAATCATATTTAAATTAAGGGGAATGGTGTGAACAAAGTCTTCAAAGTAGGAAAGCAGATAGTATTTGTAGAGAGCTAGCTTGACTCGATTTGTAGGATTCTTACTGGAGTGGAAAAGCAAATAAAAGGGAGCAGAAATCAACCTAGAATGTCAGCGTTGTTTTAGGACCTCAAATTCAGGTTTGCATGCAGTTGTATTTGTTTCTTTTAACTCCAAGTTGCAAAAACGGCCATTTTAATATTAGAAAATCCATCGTAGGACATATGAAATTAAGCTGAGAACTGAAAATTCAGCACTATAGTCAGGACAGCATTAGACTGAGAGTCAGATTTGGGATTGTGCTACAGATTCTACCAAGCAGTGATTCTATAACCAAACCAAGCCTTGGTTTCCTATCTTTAAGCCAAGTGTGATTTATTTCCCTTCCAGACTCACAGGGTTCTTAATGTGCAAATCAAGTAAAATGATACAAAGATTCTTCTTGGATCTGCAGTGCTAGGGAAGCAAAAACACATCTTCAGACAGAATCCCCTCTGCTCTCTTACCTCAACTCAAATGAAAAAGTGTGTAATTAGGGGAAGTAGAGGATTTATAGGGAAATTTAAACCCACCTGAAAATTGAATACTGAAGTGTCAGTAGTCCAGAAAAATGTTCCCCCTACCCGTACCAGAATCTTTAGTGCATTATTCCCAGACAGTTGGACTCCAGTATAAGGTTTGGGGGGTTACTTTTTAGCTATTGCTGTATCATAGCAAATATCCTCTTTTGTCTGGGCTGATTGATCCCAGGCTGTATGGATTTGGTAAACCAACTTGGCAAGCTTTCTGCAATGTGCCTGTGGGGAGTAGATTCTTAGGAACCCAAGGCTACCCCCAGATGAACTATGGTCCCTCACCTGTAATTATTTAGAATAGAATGATACTCTGATTCCCTTGGCCCATGGGGTTACTTATCAGCATTTCCCTCAGGGCTGCTGCTCTGGTTTGGAGAAGGGCCCACAGAGTGAGTCAGATCACTTAAGTTTTGTTTACAGAATGGCCATCCAGATATTTGTCTGTCAACCAGGTGCAATGAGTTTCCTTTGGCATGGGCATTCCACTGGGCTTGGTATGCTTTTGATTGTATCTAAGCAGTTTTAGGAAGCCAATTTGAGTGGGTCACTTTCTAAATATATTATACAAATATAGGGTGCACTGCTTCTCTGCTATCTTGCCATTGGCCTACTTATAATAAAGAAGCTGTAAGAAACTGTGCCAGCTATAAAATGCCTTACTGTATTTACTGTATGGAAGCTGAAGATACTGTTGATTACATTTCTTCTTTTGAGGACACCAGGGATAATTTTTCTCTCCAATCTTAAAATCATACGTAATGAGGCTTCTGGGCAACTGGTTTGTTTTTATCTTAGGAATTCCATGGCTCATGTAACTATTTGTACTTCTTCTCATGGCATTGGCTACTAGGAGGTTTATCTCTGCTGTAACAAAGATACAGGACCTTTCAGCAAATTTCTTGAATAGAGGCCTGAGCCCTCTTTAGTCAGGTTATGTTTCCCTGAGTCTCTTCTCTTCTTGATTTTTCCCTTTGTCACATTTTCCTCAAATGCTTTTTATGTTTTACTTTTATCTTCTTTTTTTACATGATTTTATATAAATCATCTTTAATTCTTTCCAGAACTAGGTAGAGTATGAGTAAATAAAAAGAATTTGGTACTGAGATTTAACATGTTGAATTGGTATCTGTTTTGCTTTTTTACCATGATTTGATGATGATCTAGGGTGCCGAATTAGGTGATATCCAAAAGTATACAACAATTGAATTTTTAGAAAAGATAACTTGAGAGATAAAGTAACACGAGATCATATGCCTACAATAACCCCTGCAATGAATACCTCAAGGTGTGCCCAAATTGTATATTGGCCCTTTCCTCTCAAGCCTCTCTGAGTCTCAGTTTCACCAGGAAGCCTTCACAGGAGAGGAAACAGTCTCTGAAATGTCTCACAACTGAGTAAGTCACAGAGTGAAGGACTAGCCCGGTGCATGTTCCCCGGTCAGGATCTATTCTCTCACACCCACCCGATAGGATTCACCTCTTTTGCTGACAAACCATTTCTACTTTACCATAGGAAAACTCCAGCTATTGTAGTCTACTTCAGCTAGGTATTAAGAAGCAAGCTGACTGAATTAATTCACACATCTATGAATAACCCCCTCTAATTTTCCCTGTAATATATGCCTGTTTGCCCCAAAGCATAAGATAGCTCTCTTTAGATGTCTAAATCCAGGTTCTTGCATTTACCTATCTCAAGGAGAAAATCAGAAATGAGAAAAACAATTTATATTTAAAAACATACACTGCTACATTATTTATGACAGCAAAAAATAGAATCAGTTCTCAATGGCTGCATAATTTTTATTGTATGGATGTAACAGTTTATTTCAGAATGATAGAACATTTAGGGAGTGGTTAAATTATGGTACATGAATATAATGTAGCCATTAAGAATCATGTTATGAAGTATTTAATTTCATAGGAAGATTATTATAATGTATGAATAAAAAATTGGACACAAAATAGCATATCATAAGCTCAATTTGTTATAATACAATACTTTATTCAATAAATTTTTCATGTCAAGTATATGTCAAATATAGGGATGAGAGTGAGGATATAGTATCAAACAAAATACAAGTGATCCCAGGCAGCATTAAACAAAACAGGACGTCATTATGAAATTAACTCTCCCTTTGGGGATTGGGGATTTCTAGTCAAATGTGATTAAACTCATTTTCTAGTTTGTGGACTCTCTGAGACCCTGGTTTCATTTCTCTTCTGCTCTTTGAGAATTCAGAGCTCCCCAGTTCAATTTGATTGAGCAGCGACATTTAAAAACAGTAACAACAGACAGTTCAAGCCCAACATTCCCCATCATCTTTAGATTTTTTTTTTAACCTGTATGATCAGTGTTGCCCAACATCAGTGTAATAGCTTTTCTTAGGAATCTTTCCTTGTGAATTTGTCTGGGCTGCTTCTGCAGAAGATAATAGTCTGCAAAGGAAAACCACAGCTTTGCATGGGCCTTTTTATTTTATCTTAGAAACAAAGCCTACCCGTGCTTTTATAGAACATAATCCTTACTGTTCTGGAGTGCTATCAACTTAATTTTGCTCTTGAGACAAATCTTCTTTAAAACTTTGGAATGATCCTTAAAGTAGACTTTTGCTCAGATACAGTTTTTATTCAAGAAGCTATAAATCTTGTTTAAGAACTTCATCCTGCAAAATATACCTTCTTTAGAATTAAGGTTAATGTTTTGTCTGTTTCATACCATCAAATTTTGGTTCTATGAACAGCTTTAATGTAATATCTTTGAATGTATTCACTATAGTGATATGCTTTGTTAGATAGTGATACAACATAGTTTCATGCTATAGAAAGATCTCTTCTAAAACCTGAGGCATATCAGGTTTTTTCCATGTTCTGTTTGTGATGATTTCTTAATGCCATTTTATTGTGATGTGCTTATACAGTAGGACAGTGAGATTATTAAAAATGTGAGAACCTTTTTTTTCTGGTTGATTGTAAGTATTGAGCTCTTGAGGTTATTTAGTATATCTGACCTAATTTATTCTTAAAAATTGTAATGTAGGAACTTCTTGTATGATCATATTTAAAGCACCAGCTTGTTGTATTTGGGGCTAAGATTCTCTGCTGTGATAATGATGCCGGGGTTCTTGTTCACGAAGCCAAAGAATGAGCTTCACACTCAAGGTAGGAGAGCAAGGTACAGGCTTTTATATAGAGAGAAAGTGAGAGGAAAGAGCTCCTGGCTCACGCCAGGAGGGGACAAGAGAGCCCCAGGTGGTGCGTTGTCTAGGGGGTTTTATAGGCAGATGACGATTTTTCGAGAACATGAAAAAAGCTTAGGGGTGTGGACTTATTAAGCGGTCCTAGAATATTTACAAGTAACTTGATACAAGTAACCTCCTGCTCTGTTGATTTCTCCCTGAGATACCAGCATCTTGGTCTGGGGCATATGAAACAAGGCCACCTGCTCAGCCTGACCCCAACGTGGGTTGAGGCATTGTTTGCTAAAGAGTAAGTTAAGTGCAATCTTATCTTTAAGGTGGAATCCTTCTTTACAGCTGGGTCTGCATGCTAAATTAGTTGCCCAGTTTGCAAAACCACTCCATCAGATCTGAAAGAGGAAAGACAGCACATAGGCCTGGGCCTTTTAGCATGCTAAAGTGAATCTTACACATGATTACAAATGATTAGCATAATAAAAACATGTGTTACTTACTCTTTTTATCTGGGGAACATTAACTGATCTTACTGAAGAATGACCCTAGAGCTTAATGTTTAACACAGAGTTTTGGTAGGGGGTTTCCGTGCATGTAGTTACATTGCTCTGACTGCAAATATCCTGCCTTGCTTTTTCCTAAAGCCCTCACCGTACTCTGACTACACCCACGGTCCCTGTCTCAATAATACAACCAAAGCCACATTGTTTCTTCTTTTTCACTTACACATGGTATCCATTATGCATTGATCTTGTCCAGCAATATTAACTTTCTTTAACTGATTGTTCTGCTATCTGAAGAGTCTTATTAAATTTTAATCAGTAAACTAAAAATAAGCAGATAATGCCATAGTGCATTCTGGTAACTCATAAGAGAAAAAATGAAAGTAAAGGCTAATGTAGGCTTGTGAGGTTAAAGGAAGGTGAGGATGTATATATTGGCTATTCAAGGGTATGTATAAATTACCATTTTTCCTCTCTTGAGAAATGTGATGTAATGGGACCACACTTTTAGGTGATACACATTTCCATTTGCAGAATATTTACTGTTTTCCCTGCTAGCACTGAACTGCCCTAAATGACACAGCACTGTGTAATAGGGTTAGAGCCCACCTGTGCCCCTTGTTCTCCTTAAAAAAGCTTTTCTGGATAGTGACTGTGGCTAATGTGATTCTTGAGCTCTGTCCTATGTATGCTGCACTGCCCATCTACCAGAATGAAGTAAATCCTAGACACATGTATCATCTTCATGGTGACCTCTCCCTTTTTGGCTTGTTCTTATGTCGAGGGTTCCTTCTGCCTTACTGCGTTTCTTGTTTCTGTTTTCCAAACATTTCTAGGTTTAGAAGAGGCACCTAATCATATCCCTTGGTATTAGTTCTTTCTTCTTCTTTTTGATGACTCTGTTCTGTTGGCCAAAGGCACTTGTTTTCACAATACCACAGAAAACTCATTAGTTCAGAAAATTATCGTGGCATTTTGCTGATCTTAAAAGTATTTGCTTAAATTGACAAAAGCTATGACACAGGCACTTCACAAAAGATGTACAGATGGCCAAATAACATGCAAAAAGGTGTTCAACTTTATCATTCATCGGGAAAATGCACAATGCAAAACACTACCACCCACTGGAATGGTAGAAATGAAAAAGATGAACCGAGTCTGCGAGAACGTGGAACAGCTGCTCTGCTACACTGCTACTGAGAATCTGTATTGGTACAAACATTGGAAAATTTTACCAAGTGATGAGTAGAGATGAATATAGGCATCCCGTGACTCAGTAATTCCACTTCTAGGCACACACAACAGAAATGGGTATATAGGTTCATAAAAAGACACGTACAAGACTGTTCACAGCACTATTTGTGAGAAACCTAAACTTGAGACAACACAAATGTCCATCGATAGTAAAATGAATACATTAATAAGAATATATATCCAACAAGAGTCAGTCTGAATGAACTATAACTCCATGCAGCAGTGTGGATGCACCTCACAAATATGTTGAGCAAGAGAAACTGGAGCATCTGCTTCAAGGTGGCTCAGTCACCTACCTATTGACAAAGGCCTCAATGAATGCACCATACATTACCTCAGGCTTAAAAAAATAAAAACCTACAGATATTTGTGCGTGTGTGTGTGTTTAAATATATGTTTATATGTATTTACCAAATTATATCATGAAATCATGAACACATTTTTTTTCTCCACTCAGTACATTGTGGGCAGCCCTTTTTTTTTTTGATTGGCTTGTCTATAGATGTTTCACCCTTTTTGCATTTAGCTTTGTTGAGGTATAATTGCTATACAATTGGCATATATGCACATATTTAAAGTGTACAATTGGATAATTTTTTGTGTATGTGCCCACAAACTTGTCATCACAATCAAGATGAGTAATTTCTCACACCAGAAAATTTTCTCCTTTCCCTTTATAATAATCCTTCCTCTCATCCTTTTTAATGGCTGAAAAGGTTTATTTACAATATATTAATCATATGTTAATTTTTTTACATATAACCACACTTACACATGCTCACAGATAGTTCAGTCTAATTTTGGGTTTAATTTGTAGAACTCTCACCCCATTTGGAGGAAGAAATCCTCCCACCCCTGCCCCCGCCCAGTCAAAAACATGCAAGCCAGATTGCCTGGGTTAGATGCTTAGCTCTGTCACTTTATAAACTTATCATGTTGGGCAAATTGCTTAACTACTCTGCATCAGATTCCTCATCTCTGCCTCTAGTACTAATGATACCACTATACCTAACTCATAAGATTGCAAAGATTAAAGGAATTAATATATGTAATCTAACAAAGCACTATGTTATTGTCTGTTCTTGTTATCAGGAGTTGTTATGCTAAAAGCCTAGGTTCTCAGTTTCTCCTGATGATACTGAAGTTATGAGTTGATGGGGCCCTGTATTCAAATATCCCACCAGCATCTATCTATTCCTTTCACTCCTATTTCTGTATTTTCTCCCACTGAGCTCCGTACTAAAGGTGAGGAGAGGTATGCATTTAATGCTAGGCTCTTTTAGTATTTAGATAATATCTTAGGGACATTTCATATGCTAAGAGATATCTAAAATGGGATGCTTTAAAAAAATCCCGAGACTTTATATCAGAATGCCACTTACATTTCTACATTAAAAGTTAGTGATCACTTTGATAGTAGTGATTCCATATGTACGATAACTATTCCTTGAATACATATTAAACGTATATCCTATGAGAGATCCAAAGAATTAAGATATTTCCTGTCCTTAGGAAGCTTATTGTCAACTTGAAGAAATATGTTTAGATTTTGGAGTGGTGAGTATGGAAAGACTGGGGTCAGTTATTAGAGCAAAGGAAGAGTGAGTAGGTCTTACTGACTGGTATATTAGATTGAGCTAAGGATACGGTCATTTATAAATCCATGTAGTGGAATGTGTTTTACTATTTTCTCTAATCTGGGAACAACCTAAATGTCCATCAGTGGTAGAATGAATAAATAGGGATATATACCTAACATGGAGTCAGTAATGAGAATGAATGTACTACAGCCACGTGCAACAATATAGATGAATTGCACAAACATGAAGTTGAGTGAAAGAAGCTAGCTACAAGAAAGTGTACATATGGTTCCACTTATATCAAGATTGAAAAACATGCAAAACTCCTCTGTGGTGTGAGAAATCAGGCCAGTGGTTACTAGTGCCTACCCCTCCTTTCCTCACCTTGCTAATTCCCAGTACAGGGCTTGCCCTCATCACCCCCATGGAGTGTCCAGGGCTGTCCTCCTTCAAAGCTTATGGTCCAGGGAGGGTGCAAAGATGGCTGTCTGTCTGCATGGGGCAAATTGGATGGGCACCAAATGAAGCCTCAGGCAGGGATAGGCATCCTTCTAGCAGGAGGTCATCAGCAAGAGGAGGATTACTGCCCAAGAGAAGCCCTCACCATGTACCACCAGCAAAGATTCTGTTCACATGCTTGCTTTATGGTCTGTTGATGCTAAACCCACTGCCCAGGGTCTCCTCACTAAAAATGGCCCATCACTTTGAATGTTTAGTCCCTTTGGGTCTGGCCCTTCTATCCTAGACCCCACTGACTTCTCTCCTCTGTTTAGCCCAGGGGAGTCTCTGTAGCCTGGGGGTGGGGAATGTGAGTAGATGGGATTAAAGAAGAACCCTTGCTCTCATTATTTTCTTCAATCATATTGTCTCTGCTAAAAGGCTTCTCATTTTCCCCCATGTACCTCGGAAGACAAAGTTAGGAAAAACTTATTTGTTACTCTTTTTCTCACCCAAGCTTATCTTTCTTTTGAAGCAATGAGCACAGGATGGCTTACCTACTTGAGGGGGATGTGGTAGGTAGAGAGTAGAGAAAGGAGGGAAAAAGTGAACTCTGGAGGAACAGAACTTTAAATATCTTAAAGTGATATCCCACAACACTTGAGTTGAATGAGGTAATGAAGATACCATTCATAACGAATTTAGAGGGGAAGCTACTTTATATATGTGGTAGAGAAAATACCTGGTTTCAGATGTTTCAGGTGGTAGCATGGTATCCAGGCATAGATTTCTCTGAGGCATTTGGAATTGTGGAAGTTAGGGGAAAGGTCAAGTCTGGGTTTTGTGTTTTGTTGGGATGGAAGTGATAATTGAAATGTTACTGTGGTTGGAATAAAGTTTTTCTGTTAGGAAATACAGTTGACTTCATCAAGTGTTTTATAGGGTGTCTAGATTTTTTGATGTTTGTGATGACTTTTTATTCATTGAAGTACTTCTATAGTTTTAAGCACGATTTATTTAGGTAGTTATACCATTATCTTCAATATTTTATTATGTATTTGAAATGTGAATCCTACTATCATATAAAATTAATATCTCTAACTTGAAAGTTATTAGGAAATTCTCTTTTTATTGATAGTGCAAATCTTTATGTTTCAATAATATTTATGCCAGGTTTGCTTCTATTTCTTTTGATTTGTTGATTTATGAAAAGTCAGTAAGCCATTTCATTATATACTTCAGGGGTTGGCAAATAATGGCCCACTGCCTGTTTTAGTGTGGCCCATGGACTGAGAATGGTTTTCACATTAGTAAATAGTTGAAAAAATTTAAAATAAAATCTCATAACACTTGGGAATTACATAAAATTCCAATTTCAGTATCCATAAATAAAATTTTATTAGAACACAGCCATATACAAATTCATTTCTGTAGGTGCTTTTCGCTATCACAGCAGAGTTGAGTAGTTACAACAGAGACCATATGGCTGGCAAAGCATAAAATATTTACCCTCTGGTCCTTTGCAAGGAATGTTTGCTTATCCCTGGTGTATATCAACAGCTGTGTCATTGATAAACTGCTAAAAGACAAGTATAAAAAAAGTTCTTGTCATAGACAGTCATCATTTACATAATTCCTGTCCTCCTTTTGTACCTTATTTTTTCCTCTGGGCAAGTACCACTGTTTATCATGATGTAATATGCTGGACATTTTGCTTGTTTAAATAAACAAGAACAGGTTAATTATTTCTTCCCATCTATATTATATAACTTTACTGAGGACAGGGGTTTTTGTCTCTTTTTGTTTACTGCTATATCCCCAGCACCTAGGCACATAGAAACAAAATGTGTATTCGAGCAGCCACACAGTACATATATGTGAAGTAAAAAGGTGACTGGGCTGAATCTGCTACATATTACTTGACCCAAATCCTAGGATTAAGTGGAGAACAGACTGAAACAAAGTGTACTTTCTTCATTGGCATAACTGCTTAACTTTGCTGTCCAGATTCTAAAAGGTAAGTATCCAAGGAAATGAGCAATGTCTGGCAGCATCTATAAGTATTTATATAGTACATGTATTAATACTGTAAATTCCTTGGTAAAATCATATTTTGAATTTTTATAATATTAATTTTAGAATTATTACATCGGTACATAATATTTATATATTACAAATATATATTTCTCAAGTCTTTATGTCAGTTATAGTTACACATTGAGGGTAATGGGCCTAATGAAGTGAGGTCACAAGTAATATTAAGTACCTGAAGGTTAGGGTAATTGAAGAATTAAGTAAGCTCTTTGGGACTAGCTTGTTTTATGAACACAGGGGTATTGTTCAGTGATTTCTCACTACATTTAGAGTAAAATCTAAAGTTTTCCCCCAGTAAAGCTTTGAATGATTTGACCATTTGTCTCTGTCTCCAACCTCTTCTCTCTTGCTGGCTGTGTCAAAACCATACTGAAGTTCTTTAAATTCCTTTACTACCTTTATTTCCTTTATGTATAATTTAAAAAGATTATGCTGACTCCCGTATAGCCTTGAAGCTCTATTAGGGCAGGGGTCACATCAGTCTTATTCACCATCAAATCCCCAGCGCTGAGCAAAACTACTAAAATATAGCAAGCAGTAAGTATTTGTAGAATGATTACATACATGATTGAAAGAGCTCTGGACTTAGTGTCAGAAACCCTAAATTAAAATCCTGGAATGTGTTCTGGATGCCAGGTAGACAGGTGTATTTGTGAAGTCATTGAGATATACAGGTATAATGTGAGCACTTTTGATGTAAATATGTTGATAAGTTAAAAACAGTAATCCTGGGATGCTCCTACTTACTAATTATGTAAATGTGAGTGAGTTGGTTTCTCTGAAATTTAGTTGTATCATTTATCAAGAGCTATCATTGTACCTACCTCAGAAGGCTGTTGCGAGCACTGACTGATAAGATGATGCATGTGAAACTGCCTTATTGTTGTAGCTATACAACATATATTAGTTGAATCCTTACTTTTTGAAAGATGTGGAAGTGGAGAAGATACAGAGGGGAAGTGCTCAGAAACCTAGGAGAATAAACCCATCTCTTACAGAAGAGCCTGTAGGAAGCTGAAGAGAACTGGGGCTTTACAAAACACTGTAAGGAAAGAATGGACTGCATGTCCTTTCTAGAGTATGCCACAGGGCCCTTAGGCCCTCATACCCTTAAAAATTAGGAGGGGCTTGGGGAAGAGTAGGAGACTAGGACTGGCAAAGCCTTTAGTCAGGTGGCCAGAAATTAATGAAATGGTGTATCTGAGCACAGCAGAGGACAGCAAAGTGATTGACTTAACTTGCCAGGAGAGAGCCATGTGGCTGAAAACTAAAGCCACAATTGAAGTGCTTCTGTACAAATTAAAATGTAGCCTGCGATGCTTCAAAACTAATAAAGACCAGATATAATTGAATCTCAGAGGGTTACTGGAAGAGCAACCACCACCAGGATTAAGAGTTTGCAGGCTACAGTTCTCCCTGGAAGGCTGGGAAAAGAGGGGCAAGTGCATGAAAAGGGACATCCAAAATGGAAAAGGAAGCTTTTAAGGAATGGACAGCACACATTCCAAACTTAACAAGTACATGCAGCTGAGGCTAATCCTTTAAAATCAAAATTTATTTTTATTAAGTCAGCTTATAAAATATACATTATACTATCCTCTGTCCTAAGTAGTAATAGTTGTACTTAATGTATTGAACCAGATTGACCAACCAGAAGATGAACCCCCCAGAACTAGATTGAACCAAGACATTTTGGAAGGGAAAATCTTTGTTACCCTCAGAGTCCTGTTATTTAAGGGGAAATCTGCTCAGTGCCAGGATCGCTTCCGTATATAAGAAATAAACAACAGAGAAGAAATCCTGAAAACTGTAGACTAATGAATCTTATTGAATATACTGGAACAGAGATCATCTGTAGAATTCTGTTAATAGATTATAAGCTGCAAAAAAGCAGAAAATTTCTCTCTCGTTTTGCCCCTGATTTGCTTAAGCAGATTTTCTCAGCCTTGATGCCACTGCTCTTTTGGACTGGATAATGCTGTGTCGTGGGGGGCTATTCTGTGCATCATAGCATGTTTAGCAGCATCCCTGGCCTCAACTCACTAGATGCTAGTAGCACCCTTCCCAGTTGTGACAAAAATATCTCTAGACATTGCGAAAATGTCCCCTGGGGGGAAGATTACTCCCAGTTGAGAACAACTGTCCTCCAGAACAAGTAACAGTGCTTGGCAAGTAAAAGACACTAGATACTTCTGAACTGACTGAAGACAGGAATGGACAGTGTTCCACAAAGCATACTGCTTATGATATGCAAAATAACTAGAGGGAACCTTGACAAAGTTCTAAAACTTTAGTAGTTATGCATTAGAAAATATATCAAATCCATGCTTTCATATACTATTTTATAGGACAAGGCTAATGTGGATAGTGAAATAAAAATAACAAATTGACTTAATTGAAAGAAACATTTAGTGCATACATATAGACAATAAATGCATTTAGCAAAAGTACTAAGATTAAGATGGAATGTAAATGACTGGAGTTTGATGTACTGGTCTATACTAAGGGAAACATAGGCAAATGTAATGTGTCCTGAACACTCTTGGTATGAGAGCTTCCCCTAAGTGGTTTGTGTGGGCCACTAAAACCCTCATTGGGAATGATCTAGTGCCCTGCACAAGCTGAATATGGATATAGAAGACAAATTGCTTACCTTCCAAGAGTTGGACAGTCTGAGAGATACTGTAATGTATGCATATCTGTATGAGATAATGTTTAAATTCCATATTGTATGAGGGTTCAAAGGAAAAAGTTTACTTTCTGTTCAGGTAGTGAGGAAAGGCTTCACTACTGATACTGAAGATTGAATGGAATTTTAGGAGGTGTAAATAATACAGAGGACAAGAGCAGGGGCATAGAGTTCAAACAGTTAAAGGCAGATTTAAGGGATGAGTAGAGGCCAGTTTGGTTGGAGTGTGGTGTTAAGGAAGGTAGAACCTGGTTATTGAGAGTGTTCAGTGCCAGGCTGCATAAGTCCTAATGTCTAAAAGCTGCTTTATGGTAGTAGTAGTAGTAATAGAGTAGTTGTTTTTTAAGTGTGTTGCCATTGCTGTAGAAGTAATGTTTAGTTTGGGGTGGGGACCTGAGAATCCAGATTGACAGACCCTCCTGTTTAGAGATGTATAACAATGAGAAAACACACAGATCGCAGCTGAAAAAAAGAGAATAGAGCAACAGGGGATCAGAGTGGAAAGAGCAGGCAAAACCCCAACATCGGAAGAAGCAGGGAGGTAACCTGGGGCTGGGGGAGTTCAGGGTTTGGGGCTGATATAGGCAGTAGGCCTTGAACCACATATCTCTGCAAGGAAATTATTTCCTTTAAAACAAGATTCTGATCTTTGGCAGTTTACTGCTGGCACACTAGGTGAGGCGGCTGACAGGCGGTATTGAACTGTTCCTCATTGGCTTCATCTTGCCCTGGAAGAGAGCTGCCTCGATGGCTCGCTTTCTACCACACTGACCTCTGCAGAGGCAAGTCCTCTCGGAAAATCCTGGCCCATGCGTGACAGCCCTTTCCTTGTGGGTCCCCTGACACAACTGAGAATGGCTCAATTCTTTCCAAAAATACTTTATTAAATATTAAAGAATAAACGAAATACAAGAAGTCCTGCCAGATTGACCAGGCATCTCTGATAGCACTGTACTCTATCACTATACCACCAGACAAATCTTTTGCTCCAGCTGCCAGAGATGGCTTCCTAAAATCTAAATTTAGCCATACGACTCTCCTGCTTAACTCTTTCATGGCTTCTCATTTATACAGGGATTGCATATAGTGCATTAATTTTCTTAAGGTTTTTCCTAGAGTAAGAAAGGTTTTATACTTCTCGTTGCATAATGCATATTATCTGACTTGAAGGGGTTACAGTTAAAATTGAGACGATACTTGAGAAGGGTGAGGAACCTTCCTGTAAATATGAAAGTTCCAGCTCTTTCCGAGAGCCTTCCCAGAATGGCTTCATTGGAAGGGTCAGGGGTCACTGGATTTTACACTGCTTCCAGTGCTGCTGCACTTCTGAGGAGGTGTATCTAGCTGCCTCAAGGAGACATCTCAGCAGGGGGCCCCTATAGCCCTCTACCTCTGTTAGTAGGGAAGAGTTCAGCCTTGGCCCATGTTCTATATTGGTATTTCCCATAAGATTTTTTGGGAATGTTCTGCTGCTTTGAATAAATGGTGGGGTGATTTCCAAAGTTTCTTTTGGCTCCAAAATTCTCTGACAGTCTAGCCCCCCTTGACTTCCTTCTTGGCTTACTTTCTGCTAATTTTGTTCCATACAAATTAATAACTTGTTAGAAAATAGGGAAATTTCAGAGCAGCAAGAGGCTTTTACAAGTTATCTTGCTTAGTTTCCCACACTGAGCTCCAAAGCATAGCTGAGAAATACTGATGGCTGACAAGGATTATGTAGCCACATATATTGAAAGACTATACTTTGGTCACGTTGCTAATTAGCATTTTTAAGGCTCTGAGAAGTCTTAGAATAAACCTGTTTAGCCTTAAGGCAGCATTTCTTACATTTAGTTGATCAGAGCCTTGTTTTTGAATACACCTTCTAACATCCTGTGGAGGTCAATTTGGGAAACACTCATCTAGTTCAGCCCCCTCCTTTTGCAAAGAATTTGAGATAGAAAATGATTTTCCAGTGCTGCACAATTAGTTAACAGGTCTCTGTCTCCCATTTTTTCCTTGTTTGTCTCTGTTTCAGTATGCTTAACTTCCCTCAGCTCTATTGCAATAGAATTGGCATATAACATTGCTGAAATTTAAGTTTAAACTGTACAACGTGATGATTTGATACCCATATATATTGTGAAGTGATTGCCACAATAAAGCTAGTTAGCAGATCTGTCACCTCACAACATCATAATTTTTTTTGTATGTTGAGAACTTTTAAGATCACCTTGTTTTATACCTTTCCAATATATAATACAGTATTGATAGCTTTAGTCACCATGCTGTATATTACTTCCCCAGAATTTATTCATCTTAAACGGGAAGTTTGTACCCTTTAACCACCTTCACCCATTCCTCCTTCCCCCTGCCCTGTCCCTGGCAACCACCAGTCTACTATCTTTATGAGTTTGATTTTTTTTTTTTTAGATTCCACATATAAGTGAGATTATACAGTATTTGTCTTTCACTGTCTGGCATTTCATTTACTATAATGCCCTCAAGCTTCATCCATATTATTGCAAATGGCAGAAATTTCCTTTTATTTTTGGCTAATAGTCTATTGTGTGGGTATGGGTATGTATATAAGTATATAACATTTTTTTTTATCCATTCATCTGTCAGTGGATATTTAGGTGTTTCCATGTCTTAACTATTGTAAATAATGCTGCAGTGAAATGGTGGTTACAGAAATGTCTTCCAGAGAGTGATTTCATTTCCTTCAGATATATACCCCAAAGTGGAATTGCTGAATCATATGGTACTTCTATTTCATTAATTTTTTTAGGAACTTCCATACTGTTTTCTATAGTGGCTATACCAGGTTACAGTCCCAACAGAGTACAGGGGTTCCCCTTTCTCTACACGTTTGCTACCATTTGTTATCTCTCGTCTTTTTGATAATAGACATTCTACCAGGTGTGAGGTGATAGCTCATTATGGTTTATTTTTATTTTTATTTTTTTTTATTTTGGTATCATTAGTATACACTTACATGAGCAACATTGTGGTTACTAGATTCCCTCCATTATCAAGTCCCCACCACATACCCCATTACAGTCACTGTCCATCAGCATAGTAAGATGCTATAGAATCACTACTTGTCTTCTCTGTGCTATACTGCCTTCCCCGTGCCCCTCCCTACATTATGTGTGCTAATTGTAATGCCCCTTTTCCCCCTTATCCCTCTCTTCCCACCCACACTCCTCAGTCCCTTTCCCTTTGGTAACTGTTAGGCCATTCTTGAGTTCTGTGCATCTGCTGCTGTTTTGTTCCTTCAGTTTTTGCTTTGTTCTTATACTGCACAGATGATACTTGTCTTTCTCCGCCTGGCTTATTCCACTGGGCATAATACCCTCTAGCTCCATCCATGTTGTTGCAAATGGTAGGATTTGTTTTCTTCTTCTGGCTGAATAATATTCTGTACCACATCTTCTTTATCCATTCATGTACTGATGGACACTTAGGTTGCTTCCATTTCTTGGCTATTGTAAATAGTGCTGCGATAAACATAGGGGTGCATATGTCTTTTTCAAACTGGGCTGCTGCATTCTTAGGGTAAATTCCTAGGAGTGGAATTCCTGGGTCAAATGGTATTCCTATTTTTAGTTTTTTGAGGAACCTCCATACTGCTTTCTACAAAGGTTGAACTAATTTACACTCCCACCAGCAGTGTAGGAGGGTTCCCCTTTCTCCACATCCTTGCCAACATTTGTTGTTTGTCTTTTGGATGGTGGCCATCCTAACTGGTATGAGGTGATATCTCATTGTGGTTTTAATTTGCATTTATTTCTCTGATGATTAGCGATGTGGAGCATCTTTTCATGTGCCTGTTGGCCATGTGAATTTCTTCTTTGGAGAAGTGTCTGTTCAGATTCTCTACCCATTTTTTAATTGTATTATTTGCTTTTTGTTTGTTGAGGTGCGTGCTTATTGTGGTTTTGATGTGCATTTCCCTGATGATGATTAGTGATGCTGAGCACCTTTTCATGTGCCTGTTGGCCATTTGTATGTTTTTTCTTTTGAAAAATGTCTACTTGGGTTCATTGCCCATTTTTAAATTTTGTTATTTTTTGCTATTGGTTCATTGTATATTTTGGATATTAACTCCTTAACAGTTATGTGGCTTGTAGATAGATACACTCTCCTGTTCCTTAGGTTGCCCTTTCATTTTGTGGATCATTTATTTTGCAGTGCAGAAGCTTTTTAGTTTGATGTCATCCCAGTTATTTGTTTTGTTGTTTGTGTTTTTGGAGTCATACCCCAAAAATCATTACCAAAACCAGTGTCAAAGAACTTTTTCCCTCTGTTTTCTTCTACTTTTACGGTTTCAGGTCTTACATTTAAGTCTTTAATCCATTTTGAGTTCATATTTGTCAGTGGTATAAGGTAGGGGTTCAGTTTCATTCTTCTACATGTGAATATCTCCTTTTTCCAGCACCATTTATTGAAGAGACATCTTTTCTGTGTTGAGTTTTCTTGGCTCCCATGTCAATTATTAGTAGACCTTATATGCATAGGTTTATCTCTGTGTTCTGGATTCTGTTCCATTGGTCTGTTTGTTTGTTTTGCCAGTTTTGATTACTTACTGTTTTGATTCCTATAGCTTTGTGATATATTTTCAAATCAGGGAGCATGATACCTCCATCTTTATTTATTCTTCTTTCTCAAGACTGTTGTGGCTATTTGGGATCTTTTGTGGTTCCATACGAAGTTTAGGATTATTTGTTTTAGTTCTGTGAAAACTGGCATAGGTATTTTTTTTGTCTTTTTTTAAGGTTTATTTTGATATCACCAATCTACTATCAAATGAGTAATATTATGGTGATTACACTTCCCCCTTCATCAGGTCCACCCCCCCCCAACCCCATCACCGTCACTGTCCATCAGCATAGTGAGATGCTATAGAGTCACTACTTGTCTTCTCTGGGTTGTACAGCCCTCCCCGTGCCCCCCTAACATTACATCTGTTAATCGTAATGTCCCTTTTTCCCCCTTGCCCCTCCCTTCCCGCCCATCCTCCCCAGTCCCTTTCCCTTTGGTAACTATTAGTCCGTTCTTGGGTTCTGTGAGTCTGCTGCTGTTTTGTTCCTTCAGTTTTTTTTCAGTTCTTATACTCCACATATGAGTGAAATCATTTGGTACTTGTCTTTTTCGGCTTGGCTTATTTCACTGAGCATAATACCCTCTAGCTCCATCCATGTTGTTGCAAATGGTAGGATTTGTTTTCTTCTTATGGCTATAATATTCCATTGTGTATATGTACCACATCTTCTTTATCCATTCATCTACTGATGGACACTTAGGTTGCTTCCATTTCTTGGCTATTGTAAATAGTGCTGCGATAAACATAGGGGTGCATCTGTCTTTTTCAAACTGAGCTGCTGCATTCTTAGGGTAAATTCCTAGGAGTGGGATTCCTGGGTCATGGCATAAGTATTTTGATAGGGATTTTATTGAATCTGTAGATTGCTTGGGTAGTATGGACTTTTAACAATATTAATTCTTCCAATCCATGAACCCAGGAAATCTTTCAATTTTTTTGTATCTTCTGCAATATTGCTCATCAGTGTTGTACCATTCTCAGTATATGGATCATTCACCTCCTTTTATTCCTTGTATTTTATTCCTTTTTATGCTATTATAAATGGGATTGTTTATTTCTTTTTCAGATAGTTCATTGTTAGTGTATAGAAATACAACTGATATTTATATGTTGATTTTTCATCCTGCAACTTTACTGAATTCTTTTATTCTAACACTTTTTTGGTGGAGTCTTTAGGATTTTCTATATACAAGACATGTCATCTACAGAGAATTTCACAGCTTCCTTTCTAAGTTAGATGCCTTTTATTTCTTCTTCTTGTCTCACTGTTGTGGCTGGGACTTCCAGTAATATGCTGAGTAGGAGTGGTGAACATGGGCACCCTTATGTTGCTCCTGATCTAGAGGGAAAGCATTCAGCCTTTTATGTTGAGTATGATATTAGCTGTGGGCTTCTCTTACATGCCTTTATTGCATTGAGGTACATTCCTTCTATACCCAATTTGTTGAGAGTTTTTAAAAACCATTAGGGAATGTTGAGTTTTGTCAAATGATTTCCCTGCATCAGTTGAGAGATGATGATTTCTATTTTCTATTGTTGTGATGTATCACATTCTTTGATGTGCATATGTTGAAGCATCCTTGCATCACAGGGATGAATCCCACTTGAACATGATGTATAATCCTTTTAATGTGTTGTTGAATTTTGTTTGCTAGTATTTTGTTGTGAATTTTTGCATTTCTGTTCTTCAGGGATATTGGCCAATAGTTTTCTTCTACTGTCCTTATCTGACTTTGGTAGCAGGGTAATGCTGGCCTCATAAAATGAGTTTGGAAATGTTCCCGCTTCAATTTTTTTGGAAGAGCTTTAGAAGAATTGGCACTAATTTGTCTTTAAATGTTTAAATTCAGCTGGGAAACGACTTGATCCTGGCTTTTCTTTGTTGGGAGGTTTTTGATGACTTAATCATCTCCTTACTTGTTACTGATCTGTTCAGATTTTCTATTTCATCATTCACTCATGGTGGGTTGTATGTATCTAGGAATTTATCTGCTCCCTCTAGGCTGTCCAATTTGTTGGCATATAATTCTTCATAGCAGTCTCATGATCCTTTGTATTTGTAGTATTATTTGAAATGTGTCCTTTTTCATTTCTGATTTCATGGCCTCTTTTATTGGGGGGTCATCTTGTTAATGGACCAACTTAGTTTTGTTAGTCTTTTCTGTTGTTTTCCTATTCTATATTTCATTTAGTTCTGCTCTATAATACTTAGTATTTCCTTCCTCTACTAATTTTGGGCTTAGTTCATTTTGCTAGTTCCTTGAGGTATAAAGTTAGGTTGTTTTTTTTTATATCTTTTTTCTTGAAAGTTTATTGCTACATACTTCCCTCTTAGACCTGCTTTTGCTGTATCCCATTGGTTTTCTTTATGCTGTGTTTCCACTTTTGTATCTCAAGATTTTTTTTTCACTTTTAATTTCTTTTTTCATCTGTTGGTTTGTCAGAAGTGTGTTGTTGAGTTTCCATGTATTTGAGAATTTTCTAGCTGTCCTCCAGTTATTGATTTCTAACTCATACCATTGTGGCTATAAAAGATACTTGATATAGTTTCTACCTTCTTGAATTTGTTGAGACTTGGTTTAGTGGTCTACCATATGATCTATCCTAGAAAAGGCACCCTGTGCGCTTGAGAAGAATATGTATCTTGCTGCTGCTGGGTGAAATGTTCTTTATGTATCTGTTCAGTCCATTTGGTCTAAAGTGTTTAAATCTACTGTTTCTTGATTGATCCTCTGGATGATCTATCTGTTGTTGAGAATGGAGTATTAAAGTCCTCAACTATGATTGTCCTGCTGTTTATTCTTCCTTTAAGTTGTGTTAGTTTTGGTTTATATATTTAGGAGCTCCAATGTTGGGTGCATAAATATTTCTAATTGTTGTATCTTAACTGACTCCTTTTTCATTATATAGTGATGTTCTTTGTCTCTTGTGACCATTTTTAGCTTAAAGTCTCTCTTGTCTGATATAAGTATAGCTATCCCTGCTTTCTTTTTGGTTATCATTTGCTTGGAATACCTGTTTCCATCCCTTTACTTCATTCTGTTTGTGTCCTTAAAACTAAAGTGAGTTTCTTAAGCATCATATTGTTGGGATCTTGTTTTTTATCCATTTAGCTATTCTATGTCTTTTGATTGGATAACTTAATCCATTTATGTTTTAAAGTAATTATTGATAGGTAAGCACTTACTATTGCCATTTTGTTCTTTTGAATTCTTGTCATTGTGTTCTTCAGCTCTAAAATTTGTTTTTTGATGGTTTCTCTTTCTTTGTTGAACTTCTCACTTTGTTCATGCATTGTTTTTTTAATTTCATTTAGCTTTCTGTCTGTATGTTCTTGTAGTTCACTGAAGTTCTTTCAGAGGATTATTCTGAATACTTTTTCAGGCAGTTCATAGATCTTCATTTTGTTAGGGTCACTTATTAGATCTTTATTAGTTTCTTTTGGTGGTGTTATGTTTACCTGTTTATTCCTTGCATTGGTATCTGTGCATTTGTTTAAGTGGCCTTCTCTTCCAGACTTTACAGGTTCATTTTGGCAGGGAAAGACCTTCACCAGTTACTACAGCTTTGGGGTACTTGACAGGTAGCCTCTAGCTACCATCTGGTAGCCTCTGAGGGCAGGGCTTGCTATTGGAGTCTAGTTTGGCAAGGTTACCACCTGTGCTCTGAAGTTGTGGGGATGCCACTGTCTAGTCTGCAGTTGGGTGGGCCTGTTAGTTGGGCTCCATGTTCAAGCAGGACCACTAGGCAACCATGTCCCTATTTGGGTGGGACTATTAACTGTGCTGTGCAGTCAGGTGGGGGCACTAGCTGGGCTCTGCAGTGAGTTCTGGTTAGACAAAGTTCCTGGCTGTGTTCTCTGGGTCAGGGTGGGGGTGTTGGTTGAACTCTGTGGTTGGGCAGGGCTACAGGCTGGGCTCTGCAGTTACTCCTAGTTATACAAGGTCTGAGACTGTGCTCCACAACCAGGTGGTACCACTGGCTGTTCTCTCTGTTTAGGTGGGTTTGCAGGCAGGGCTTAATGGCCTGATGTGGCCTCAGGCTGTGCTCTGGGATCAAGTGGGGCCAGAGACTGTGTGCCCTGAAGTCAAGTAGGGCTGCAAGCTGGTGTTCGTGATCACATGAGCCATTGGCTATGCTCCTCTGGTAGGCAGGGTCACTGGCTGAGCTTCCTTGCTGGGTGGAGCCATAAGCTATGCTCCTTGATTGGGTAGAGTTACTGGCTGGGCTTCTTACCTGGCTGGGCAAGGCTACAAGCTGTGTTCAGCAATTGGGTATGGCATAGGCTGGGGTCCTCTGCTTATGAGGGTTGTAGGCTGAGTTCTATGGCTGTGTGGGACTGTAGGCTGGGCTCCCATGTTGCCCAGGTCACTGTTAAGGTTATGTGTGGCCAGGTGCTATGCTCAGTAGTTGGGCAGGACTGCTGGCTTGGCTCCATGACCAACTGGGACTGTAGGATGGGCTTCACAGCTGCTCCAGTCCTCTAGCCAGGTCTCCTGAGTGGGCAGGAATGTAGGCTATGCTCAGCACTTGGGTAGGGCTGGGAATTTGCTTCCCTTCCTGGGTGGGGTAGTAGAACAGGCTCCACTGGGGATGGCCTGATGGTGGGGATCCAAATCAGGCAGAACTGCCAACTGAGCTCCCTAGCCAGAGGGGGCCGCTGATTCAGCTCTGCAGATGGCCAGAGCTGCTGGCTGGGATCTGTGCTTAGGCACTGCTCTAAGCAGAAATGCAGTCTGACAGAACCTGAGTACTGTTCGTTGTAAGCAAACTAACAAACTATAACACCCCCATCTCTGTGTGATCCGCTTGGTCAAACCTTGCAGGTTCCTTCATTGATCCCTGTGAGGCAAACCTTGAATGGGCCTCCTGGGAAGTATCCCGCATGCCGGGAAAGCTGGATATCCACTGTGGGCTCTCTTTTCCCACTGTGGAAACCATAGGCCTGGGGAGCCCTCTGGGTGCAGACGCTGTGCTGGTGTCAAGGAAGGCCAGTGTGGTCAGAGTGTGTCCAGTTCTCTTACTCTTCTAATATGAGCTCCTCACGGTCACGTCTTCTCTAAGCATAGTTGCTAGTTGGTCTTCTTGTGAGGGGGACTGAAGTCAGGAATGACCCATGTGGCCATCTTGATGATATCACTCTCCCTTACATGCTTAACTTCAAATAGGTTGCATAATCCTTATTGGACAGATAGATTGTCTTGTAATTTTGCTTCTCTGATGCTTAGCTCCATCTTGGGAATGTGGCAGGTGAACAGTAAATGTGTGGTAGTTCTATGATTGAACCCTGTGAGAAAATGAAGCATTATGGGGTGATTTAGCTTTCATGTATGTATTTTCATCTTTGAAAAACAGAATTGCTGTTCCTCCATGGAAAACTGCATTTGCAGTGTGGATTTTTTTCCTCCAAAGATTCTGTTGGTTACAGATTCATACTGTTTATTAGTAATAACTCTGTGGTCTGTTTTGCTTCAGGGATAATTTGATTAGGAGTACTGCTGTTTGACACCATTCAGGAAAATGTTACACTGTAAAAGGCATTGGATTTGTCACAGAATGACATTGAAGAGGAGCCAGGGATGGCAAACTAATAACATGAGTGCTGTCCTGCTTATTAAAACTGTGCCTTTTGTCAATTCTATCCATCGTGTTTTGTTCTTATCACTGCCTTCCTAAGAGAAAAACATATGACCAATTTGATTTTTATTTGTCAAGGATGGAAACTAATGCCAGATAAACAAGATCATAGTAAGTTGATATAGAGAGCCTGTGCTTCCAGAATACTGTGGTTCTGTCCTCTGAGGTTAGATATCTGTTTGTGATGGAGAAAACATTTATGTAAGGGGGCAAGACTGGCACACGCTAAAATGAAATGCTCATGTTGACCACATCAGCTTTAATGGAACTTACTAATGTAGTGACTCGGCCTCTGTGAATCTGACTGTGTGTGTGTGTGCTGTGTTTTGTACAGGGAATCATCATCCAGGGATCTGCAGAAGACCTCAAGAAAACATGGGGAGGAGTAAGTTCACTTTGCTTTTAAATAATTTAGAGTCTCTCCATTTTAATACACTGTATCGTGGAAATGAGATTTGCAACTCAAAACTTTTTTTGTGGACACCTATACTGTATTTCTGGTTAACATTAGAAAGTTTTCGTCTAATGAAGGGCTGTGAAGAGAAAGACCAACAGACCATATTTTGTTCCCTGGCAGGGGCCATTTTTTTTCTTCTGCTATTTTCTGGACATCTCCCAGTACAGGGAGAGAAGGCTCAAGCTCGATGTTATATAGACCTGCCCTAATCTCACAGCTTCTTTACAACTTTTTTCGAAGTTACTCATATGTTCCAATGATTAACAAAAAATGATTCTCTTTGCAACCGGTGACAGTATTTAAAAAATTCATTTGTGAGGTTGATTTATAAATGGTCTTGATTTCCCCTAAAATGTTAAGGCCTGGCATTAAGATCCATTAGATGAATTCCTCTTATTTTTCTTTGCTCATAAGGCCATTTATGGGCATTGGACAAAAGACAAATTTAAGGTCCTTTTGTTGTCTGTATTAGCCAGCCACCAGTGACTTCATAAATTTTCCTAATCAATGTAGACCATAAAAGCAGATGCTACAAAGAACCTTGGAAGGAGACTTGGTTTTGTTTACTGTGGTGAGAAGAGTACTAGACAGAGTCACAGGCCTGAATTCAAGTTCTGCCTCTACTACCTTGATCATATCCTAGAGCTTCCCTGAACTTGCATCTCTGAGGTGCAATTAATACATTCCGCACTTCTAGCCTCAGGAAGTTGTGGTTGGCATAATGTGATAATACATGTGAAAGCATTTTGAGAACTCAATAAAGTATAATGGAAGAGAGCAGTGGTATCTGCTTATTGCTGTCCTTACTGAATAAGTAATATCTTCATTGGTTCTGATTTCTAACGGTTCAAATGACGTTATTGATCAGATGCTTCTGTAGGCAGCAGGGATGGGACAGGGCTTATGTGAGAGACAGAGAGAGTGCCTCCCTCTGTTCTGTGCTCTAGGCACTTTGCTTGCCCCACCTTAGTACTGGGCCCCCTTAAGCAGCTCCAGTGACTTGCAGATCAATCATGGAAGATATCTTCCTGAACTTTGTTGAGTCAGATTTTGCCTGTTTTCTCCAAAGCTTCCCTAGGAGATTGATTACCCCCAGGACTGTGGTTCTTTCCCACCTTCACAAAAGATACCAATCTCTGACAGTTTAGAAATTTTTTTAAATGCATACATTTTACAAAACTGGTCACACACAGTTCTGGGACTAATTCATGCCATATTCTAACCCCACGTCAGCTATCAACAGAAGCTTCCAGAGTAACTCAGCATGGCTTGGGGCTCACCTACTCTCAAGCCTCAGGTAGATTTGGGGAATGTTCTGATTGTTGGATTTCATCATGGACATACGGAGGAAAGCTGTACTGAGACAGGGCAACACATTCCTTCCTGTTTCCTCTGTTCCTTTTCAGAAGGATCATCAGGTCATTAGCGGGGCCATCATGAAGTGCTTACTTTAAAAGGTGCCTTGGCAAGTATTTGTTTAAATGGTCCGGCAGTTACTAGAGTTCTTGCTAAAGAACAGGGCATGATAATGTAATCTGCAAAGATGAGCAGGTTTCCAACCTGGAGATAAGGGAAGTACTTCAAGAAATGCTACTTTTGCAATACACAGAAGGAGAAGGTTGTAATAGCATCATTTTGACTGTGTTGACTACTTTAAAAGCACCCTTAACGTCCTGAATCTCAGAGCCTCTATCCTTTACTCTCCAAGCTTGACTTAGTTTGTCTGATTTCACTTGTTGATTACTGACATTGTTAGTGAAAAGACGCTACTGTGTGCTCATTTTTTTCTTTCCTGGCAATGTACAATGAGGTTTGTACTGGACTTGGCAAAGAGTCTCTCAAACATAGCTCAGGATGTCACACAAAGGGACAGCAGTGGAAAATATCACAAAGACATGGCACTAGCCTCATTAACTAAGGAGCCATGAAAACAAAGAACACAGCTGGAAAACCAGTGTAGGTGAAAAATGGAGGCAAATTTCTTTTAGTATTCTCTGATATTAGATTAAGAAATTATATGTTAGATGAATCATTCCTTTATGTGACATGAAAAAAATTATAAACAGTCTTAAATAAAAACAGTAGGGGAGATGAGAAATACTTGTGCCTTTATTAGGCCACCTTCAGCATCCATTGTATGTGGCATTGAAATTCCATTTACTGTATATGAGTTCTGAGCTAGGGATTAGTATTTGTGACTCTTAAGAATGTATAATAATTTACTGTTAACAAGTATCTGTAGAACACTTCTTAACTCACCAATATTTCTCCTACAGTGTCTTATTTGAGTTGTCACAGATCCCTAAGGTGTTAATAGGGATTATTATCTTCATTTTGTATATTATAAAACTGAGGGCCATGAGAAACAGGCTTACCTAAGTCCAAAGCCTATAAATGGAGAACCAAAATGCAAGCCTTGGTCTCCTCGTGCCATATCCAGTTTTATTTTCCAATAAATCATGTTTTGAAAACCCTAGTCATCAGTAGTGTATAAAGTTGATTAAAAGCTTAGGAGCTATCTGTTGCTTTGAAAGGTATGGAAGAAAATATTTTCTGAGATACAGGATGATGTTCGTATATTTCTCACAGCACAGGGGACTGGACAAATAGGCAAAGAGAAATGGGTGAGTATTCATCACTGTATCTGTTAACAGCTAAAACACGTGTTTATCGGACAGTGAAGTGCCTCAAATACCAAAATCCTCTGAGCAGCAGTGGTCCATAGATGCAGTAATTCAAAGGCAACAGCACTGATAGGCAGTCACCAAGGTAGGTAAGATCACTTGACTCAGAAGCTTGTTGTGTACAATCCAGTGGGAGGTGCCTAAGGCACCACTTACCTGGTGTAGCTCCAGGGGAAATGTGTTCCTAGAGCGGGCCAAATAAACTGGTGTGACCGAAGTCAGTCAAGGGAAAAGCTAAATTGGGAGAAATCCATTTATTGCTTGCAAGAAGCCTGGCTTCATTCTTCCCCTCTAGCCACTCTCGCTAGTGTCTTGGCTGGCACTTGCCTCCCCCACACCCACTTCTTCCAGGAGAAACTCCACAGGCAGAGCCCAGGCGACTGACAGGCACCAGACCAAATTGTGCAACAGAGGGGAGATGAGAACAGCTTGTCTCCACCCCTTGTCCCTTGAGGCTGTGGGAAGAAACACTTATTAATGTGGAAATAGATTAAGGCCAGGTGAGTCTGGAAATACTGCAGTTTTACCCCATACCTGGTCAAAGTCACCCTTCTTGATCCATGGGTTTTTATCTTTGTGGTTGTTCTTTACATAAAGAATATAATACACCGTGGACTACCAGAATAGTATGAGATGACTGTTACAAATAAGAACAGCACATATAAATAAAATAATGTGTGAGATTTTAGTAGAGAATTAACATTTTCACAAAGAAAATAATGTGAGGATTTTACAAATGTGTATATATATAGGCTCACAACATATTATGTACATAATACTAGAGTACTTATCTTTAATCTTCAGATGAAAATTAAAACTTTATTCTACCTTTTCATTTTGCTCCCACCCACCCACCCCGGTCCCCAGGCAACTGGCATTTTCATGACAAAATGACACAAAGTCTCAGTGATACCAAGGTTCTTGCTTGCAGAGTCGAAGAATGAATTTAGCAAACACCCAAGGTAGGAGAGCCAGGTTAGAGGCTTTTATTGAGAGATACAGTGAGAGGACAGAGCTCCTGGCTCGCGCCAGGAGGGGACAAGAGAGCCCGTGATGGTGTGTTGTCTAGGGGATTTATAGTTGGCTGAGGATTTTCAGGAATGTGGGTAAGGGCTAGGGGTGCAGACTCGTACCACCTGCCCTGCCCCCAAGGTGGGCTGGGTTGTTGTCTGTTTGCTAGGGCTGTTTATAGTTGGGATACAGTGAAGTCACGGGTTATGCTGAGATACCCTTCTCTATTTGCGCAACACTCACACATTCCAGGCCAAGTTGCTCCTGGCATTTTGAGCTTTAACTGATGTCACTGAAGATTCTATATTCCTAGTCTGGTACCTTTACCCTAGAGAATTAGTGTGACCTTGACTTTGCATAATGCTTAACACAAGAGTTTCGATAGGGATTTCTTTGCACATTGTTACATTGTTCTGTCTGTAATTGTCTTGCTTTGCTTTTTCTGGAGGCCCTCACCCTACTCTGACTACACCCATGGTCCCTGTCTCATCAGGACTCCACAAAGCAATTTCTTGGGAGTTTTCTTGCTATAAAATTTGGGATTATTTTGTTACCATGCTTGAGTAGAATTTGATTTTTAAATCATACATGTTTCCCATCTGTTTCTTTCTGTGTGAGAACACACTTCTCACTGCATGTTCTAGGTGCTCTGGCAGCAATTTAAGATCTTTATTAGCCTAATATGCAGTTATTGATGGCTAATTTCACTGCCTTAAGAACAATTTCTGGAAGAAGTTCATCATGCTGTCTCAATATCAGCAAGCCACAAGATGCTCCTACTCCTCTTTTACAAAATAAGAATAATATTTAGCCATGATTCTTCAAAAAGATTAATTTTTGTTTGACTTGCAGAAAACTATCTGGAATAGCTGAATGATAGGAAGCAGATAGGTCTTATTTGTGGAGAATAATTAAACTAAAAATATAAAGACACCTTAGGATTTTTTTCTGTTTCTTCTCTTCCAGTATTTATAGTCATGGGAAATAACTTTTACCTAGCTTAGAAGAAAATACTAGGTCTATAAAATCTTAATCTGGAAAGTCAGTTTCTGTCTTCATTTTCCATACTTAACGGTAGCAGGTCCTTGGTGTTCTAGTATATATGAACATACTGTTGTGCTCTAGAGAAACAGTGGTGGTGCTGACAGTCTGTTTTTTTATTAAAACAGAGCAGCTTATATAATTCCTTTGGGTCCCTGGATATGCTTGGCTCCTTTAGCCTAAGGAACTGTACCATGTCCCCAACACTTGCCAAGACTTAGAAGGAAGGATGGTTTATAGCTACCATAGTAAGTCTCAAAGCTCTTTGATTCACTGCTGACCTACTGCTCAATTGAGGCCAATCTGAAACTTTCACTTGGAGCATACAGCTCCATATTTTCAAACAGGGAAAGGACATTCACTGACAAGCCTTAGTAGAAAGCGACCATCTCTAATGTAGGGCCTAATTTTATTTGACAGCTCTCTGGTTTATAGTTCAAGTGAAGGCACACATTTAAAGACAATTAATTATTTCATTTTCTGGTGTATATTAACTCTGAGAGTCTTTATTACGATAGCATATTCATGCCTCTGCAGCTTAGATGCTGTCACCAATTTATCATAAACCCTTATCTTCATAATTTTATAACAGCAATATAAATCTGTTTTAGGTTGACAACAGCCATTATTTTTTTCTTGGCAAGTCTTTCCCACTAGAAAAAAAATGAGCTATTTGAGGGTCAGGCTACTTTTTTTTTTTAAGTCATAGTGTTTGATGCCTTTTATCTCTGATGCAGTCCTCTCTGCCTTTTACCTAATTTAAGAGGAAAATAACCTTTGATACTAAGTGTAGAATGGTTTGTCAACCTCAGCACTATTGACTTTCTTTAAAATTGAGACAGAATTCACATAACATAGAATTGACCTTTTTAAAGTACACGAGTTAGGGGCATTTAGTGCATTCACAGTGTTATGCAACTATCTAGTTTCCAAACATTTTCATCACCTCCAAAGGAGACCCCACACCCAGTAAACAGTCATTCTCTGTTCCTCCTTCTCTCCAGCCCTGGTAATCTGTAATCTGCTTTCTATCTCTGCGGATTTACCTATTCTGGATATTTCATATAAATGGAATAGTACAATATGGGACTTTTTGTGTCTGGCTATTTTCACTTAGCATACTGTTATTTTTAGGTGTATCCATGTTGTATTAGTTATTAGTACCTTATTCCTTTTTATGGCTGAAGAATATCCCATTGTGTGAATATACCACAATTGGATCATCCATTCATCAGTTGATGGACATTTGGGTTGTTTCTGCCCTTGGGCTATTGTGAATAGTGCTGCTATGAATGTTGATGTGCAAGTTTTTGTTTGTATATTTGTTTTCCAGTGACTGTTGACATTTGAGGCCAAATGATTCTTTGTTGTCGGGGGCTGTCCTGGGCACTGGAGGGCACTGAGCAGCATCCTTGGCCTCTCCCCACTAGATGCCAGTGGCACCTATCCCTCCAAGCTGTGACAACCAGAAGTGTATCCAGGCACTGCCCGATGTTTCCTGGAGTGCAAGATTGCCCAAGGTTGAGAACCACTGATTTAGAACAAAGGAAAATAAAACTTTAGAGATAAGCCATAATTCACATATTATGATGTTTTTCATAGAAGTAATTTAAGTCTAAAGGAGAGCATTACATGGTTCTGGAAACGAGGATGTGGTCCTGGTCTTGTAATCAAGCAGTTGTGTCCTTGGATAAGTCACTTAATGTCTGGATTTCAGTTTTCTTGTCAGTAAAATGAAGGGACTGAAATGGGTTTTCTAAATGGGTCCATGAAAAGCTGTCATGGTGGGGAAAGCAAAGTGCTCCCAGTGTGTAGCACCTACCTTCCCTTTAGTCAGAGCAAGCAAAAGTTTGAATTCTGCTATCATTTCTAGAGAATTCACATAGAAACAACATTAATTTCACCAGTGAAAAGTCATTTCTGAAATCCATGTGTTGATTAACAGAGGGTCTAATTTGTGATGAGACTCCATTTCTTAAGTCCATTATACATTATACTCTGCTGTTGTGGGCAGGAAAGATAACTGAATGCTCTCTGAATAGCCACCTCCAGAATGTGACCTTTTGCTTAAATGTACTATGTGTTCTATTAGGACAGTTATCCATTCCTAGAGTCTAGATGACACCTAACTATCACATAGATGATACATTATTGTCTATGTTGCAAGTTGTAAGGAGCTTACTATAACATAGAGTTATGTAATTAAAACTTTCATATTTGGTGAGTTCTATCTACATGCCTTTTCCCCATTAACTAGTAATTATTAGTTAGTTACTTCCATATGGGACAGAACTGTAATCAATGTAGGTGGTATCCATAAACTAAAAGTTTTATGGTTGTAACAACTGTTAACACTAAGACTAATGATATTCTTGCTGATAATTGAGGCACTAGAGGCAGAAGAAATATCCATCTTTGGAATTCTGTTTTTGATGATTCCACCTTACTATATGCTTAATTTTCTGCTATAAGATCACTTGCTAATTCCATTATGTGTTTATTTCCTGTGGGTAAGGCACATCCCCTAGTCCATAAATATCATGTGTTAAGAATACTGTACTTTTAAGTCAGTTGTTATAATTGGTTTCAACTTGATTGCTGCCATCTGCCATTTCATGAAGAATTCTTTCTGATAAGAAGTTATAAATCATAAAACTCTTTAACGAAAATCTGGCCTTTTACCTTCTTTTGTGGGAGACTCTGTTAGGCCATTTTTTGTGTGTCTCATTGTTCCTCACCAAGCATAACATCATTAGACAAGAGACATTTGAATATATGAATTAAAATTCATATTTTAAGAAAGCCATATTCAGT
>JAVSCE010018177.1:0-13531 GCA_032199065.1 Smutsia gigantea | reverse complement strand
AAAAAAACAAATCAGAAACTGGCTGAACTAGCTTACTAGAAGCTCTGGAAAACAGTCAGAAGTTTGCAGCAAAAAAGCAGATGTCCAGTCGAAAAAGATGTCCAAAACAGGAAATTGTGTTGGCATTTTCACTGGCCCTTAAACCATCCCATTCTTCCCACCACTTCCTACTGTGGCATGGTTTTGGCCTGGAAGAGGTGGAAGCTCAGTTACCAGCTCCTCACCTCAAACTGCGAGCACAGCAGACCTTACCTGTAATGTTCTACCTTGTCAGATGGCTACCTGAAGGACTGGTCTCTGTTGTACCTCATTTAGATCTTAGATGGAAAATGTGTCCGGTGCTGCTCAGGAGACCTGTAAGGAGACCACTGATTTGCAGCTGCCTGTGGCAAGAGATCACAGGCAGGGACCTGCAATAGGCCATTTAAGGCCAGAGGAGGCTGGGGTGAGACTCTGGGAAATTAAGACATTTGATAGTAGGTGTGTATAGGGAGGATTGAGAAGGCCACACGCAGGCTCAGCGGAGATGTATGCACAAAAAAAACCTGAGAACTTAAGCTTTAACCTTGGGCTGATCCTCAGGCTCAAAGAAAGCCAGCTTTCTGCCCCCCAGGAGACAGTTCTCAGAAAATGGGAGACCTGGCTATTTTTCAAATGCCCAGTTTTCAACAAGAAAAAAATTCATGAGGCATACAAAGAAAACAGGACCCATTCAAAGGAACTGAGTAAACTTCTCATACAGTTACAACATGGATGAAACTTGAAACAGCTTTGCTAAATAAGCCAGATGCAAAAGGACAAACATCATATGATTGTGCTTAGCTGATATTTAGAATAGGCAAATTCAGAGAAACAAAATGGAATAGTAGCTAGGAGGGGCTGGAATGCATGTGTATTGGCATGCTGTCTAATGGGTGTAGGTTTCACTTTGGGATAAGCACAGAGTTCTGGAGATGGATGGTGGTGATGGCTGCATACCACTGTGAATGCCCTTAATGGCAATGATTGTACACTTAAAATTTTATGTATATTTTGCCACAATAAAAAAGAAGCAATGTGTGTTTGAAGCACAGTTTTCATATACAATACAAAAAACATGATCCATGAAAGAAAATAATTGATAATTTGGACTTTATTAAATTAAAAATATTCACTCTATGAAAGACAAATGTTCAAAGAATGGAAAGTAAGCCCCTGACTAGAAGAATATATGTCCAAAACATATATCTGAAGAAAGATTTGCATGCAGAATAGTCCAAGAAGTAGTAACACTTCACAGTAAGAAAACAAACTCCCCAAATTAAAATAAACAAGTCAGTATGAATAGACACTTCACCAAATACTATATATCTATATATAAATGAGACAAAAGCATGTAAAATTGCTCAACATTGGGGAATCATTGAAAAGTGGTATGTACATTTGGGAAAGGCAAATTAAAACAGCAGTGAGATACCCTACACGTCTGTTAGGATGGCTAAATACCAAAAACTGACAATGAGTCAGGGACTGTGGGTTTAGGCAGAGTAGGGTGAGAGCCTCCGGAGAAAAAGCAGAGCAAGATAATTACAGTCAGAACAATGTAACAATGTGCAAAGAAGTCCCTATCGAAACTCTGTATTAAGCATTATGCAAAGTCACGCTGATTCTCTAGGGTAAAGATACCAGACTAGGAATATAGACATCTTCAGTAAGATCAGTTAAAGCTCAAAAAGCCAGAAGCAACTTGGCCTGGAATGTTTCAGTGTTCTGCAAATTAAGAACAGCATCTCAGCCTAACCTGTGACTTCACTGTATCAATTAGATCATGACAATGTAAAATTTACCTTAGCCTGCTAAAAGGCTCAGCTTATTTTAATTGTAGCTATGTGCTGTTTTCCCTTCTCTAATCCTAATCAAGTAATCTGCAACCTGGGCAAAAGACTAATTTGGTAAGCAATTCCAACTGTAAACAGCCCTAGCAAACAGACAACCCAGCCCACCATGGGGGCAGGATAGGTGGTACAAGTCTGCACCCCAAGCCCTTTACCCACATTCCTGAAAATCCTCAACCGACTATAATTCCCCTAGACAATGAACCACAGTGGGCTCTCTTGTCCCCTCCTGGCATGAGCCAGGAGCTCTGTCTTCTGACTTATCTTTAAAAAAAGCCTATTTCTGGCTTTCCTACCTTGAGTGTTTGCTAAATTCATTCTTCGACTCCACAAACAAGAACCCCGGCATCTAAACGGCTAGGGGTGTGGACTCGTTAAGTGGTCAAAAGTATCTTTGATGAGACATTAAGTTTCTTCTTATCAGTCTTCCAGGTAGTTATGCAAAATTAACAAGAAATTTACTGCTCTGGTTCCCTCCCAGAATAGCAGCTTCCCGGTTTGGGAGCATATCAATTAAGACTGTCTGCCCTCCCTCCAAGGTGGGCTGAGTTATATTGTCTGTTTGCTAAAGAGTATGTTAAGAATCTTACTTCCTAACTTCTTGGTTTTTTAAAAATGCAATTTTGGCTTTAAGATGGAATCTTCCTGTCTTTATTATGCTGTTTATAGCTGGGCCTTTTAGCAGGCTAGAGTAAATCTTACAAAGGCATAATCTAATTGACACAATGAAGACATTGGCTGTGCTCAGATACTTTATCTGGGGAATATTTAAACATTCCAGGCCAAGTTGCTCCTGGCTTTTTGAGCTTTAACTGATTAACTCATTAATTCTGGGTCTTTATTTAGTGGGCTTTCCTGGCCTTATTCTCTTTCCACCCTGCTCATATCTATTTTCCTGCCTAATATTAATTCCTATAAATAACTATGGAATAAAGCCTGATTAGAGAACAAAAGGGGAAAATCGTATTTAGATTGAAGGAGAAAAGAAAAACAATATAAAAAATGTATAAATTGTGCAATTGTGGAGAAATTATACATTTTTATTATTTCTCTGTTTATATCAGACAATGCTCCTGTATGAGATTAAGTCACTTAATTTATTCTGATTTCCACAGTCAGGGGGACCTACTCAGCCTCTGTTCACCAGAGACAGATAAAGTGCACACTGGGCAGTACCCTTTGTGAGGCTCTATCTGTGAAAACCGTAACATTGCTCAAACCCCATGTGTGCTCAAAATCTCTGTAACGTGTTTTGTAGAAGTAGTTTCCTGGCAATTCTGTGCCTGAAATTTCTGAGCAATTTGACACTCCAGTTTATCCCTGGAGGCCACTATTAGTCACTCAATTATAAAAAAAAAAATAGAGATAGTATGTGTGTCTATATAGTATGCATGCTGAGTAATAATCGAGAGGAGGAACATTTTCACAAACTGGTAATGGGGAAGTGTCTTGCCAATGGGTTTCAGCCCGGGAAATTTGCTATGGATTCAATGTGACCAAAGAAAATGACAGCAAACGTTCTTTGGGGTGAAAGAGTTTATTACCCAGCTTGTTCTTCTGGCAGTAGTAGGTCGAGCACTAGTGTCTCTGCCTCCATCCAGAGCACTGGGCCGAGTTCTCTATATAGTGCAATAATAGCTTATTGCCTAAAGGTGTGGAAGCGGTAGCCTAGCAACAAGCCAGTTACTTCATCAGGTGGTTTAAATTCAGTGAGGATCTTGGCCATAGGAACCCCAACTTCTCCATAATCCCTATTCTCAAACTCTTGCTTTTTCTTAAAAAAAAAACAAAAAAACCCCAAAAACAGTCAATACTATTTCTAAGGGTCAAAAAGTATGTATTACAAAAAGAGAGAAAAGATTATAGATCAATGCCCACTCTCCATGAAGTATCTGTCTCAGCTGAGAAATGAATATGAAGATCACTCTAAATAAAAGATAAAAGATGTTACAGCTTTTGGAGTAAAATATGAAGCCAGTCACAATGTGATGTATCAAGTTTAACCAGATTAACCCATGGGATAAATAGGGGCTTGGTTTTTGTTATATTTGAACAAAGAACTGATCTTAAAAAAATAAGATTTTATATGAAAAGAGTCTTCCAGGGGTTCAAAAAGGAAAATTCAGTTTCCTTTTAGGTAATCTCTATTACACACCTGCAAAGATTTGGAAAATGCTTTCCCCTGGGCAACAAAAAGCAGAGCAATATCAGCATTCTGTGAAGATGCACCAACTTTCTTATTAGTTGAAGTTTTTGTTTTTTTCTTTCATTTCAATCCAGACTTTGCTCAGAAAATATGCTTTCCATTAGGATGTACGTAAATCACTTTCTTAATATACCATTCATTAGATTAATGTTAGTATTAGACCTTTGTAGAGCACATATGTGTCTCAGACATTTTTCCAGAAATGCATTTTGTAACACATGTATTTCTAATCCATAACTGCAAAGGTTTAAAAACCTGAGCTTCGGAGGAGACCTTAGAAACATGTTTGCTGCAATGAATTTTTCACTCTCTTGCCTAATTAGCCTCCCACAATTGTATCTCTTTTCCAGGAAATGAGATCGAAATCAAAATAAAAGCTTTGTCTAGTTGAAGCAATTATTTTGATCTGTTGAGATAAACAGGCAGTTTTGTTCCATGTCTGTTGGGTATAAACTCCTTCTCCGCATACACTGACTTTCCTGGTAACCCTGAAAGAATATAGAGATGGTGTCTTGCTTGACGGTTTCAGCCCCAGGCAAGTTCACTATGGATTCAGTGAGACTGAGAAATGACAACAGAATATTCTTGGGGTAAAAGAGCTTATATCCAGCTTTATTCCCATGGCAGTAGGTTGAGCACTAGAATCACATCTGCATCCAGCAGTCTGCAGGTCCATAATCCACCTCTGTCTCTGCCTCTGCCCAGAGCACTGGGCAAAGCTCCTTATATAGTGACTCAGTCAATAATAGCTCATTGCTATGGGTGTGGAAGCATTAGCCTAGCAATAGGCCAATTACATCATCAAGCATTTTAGGGTTAGGGTCAGGGGAGGGACTTGGCCATAGGAATTTCCATTCTCCCCACAGTATACACACACACACACACACACACACACACACACACACACACACACACAATATATGTATTTGTGTATGTGTATACATATAATTGGAATTCCAGAAAAAGAAGAAAGAGGAACAGAAGAGATAGTTAAAGTAAAATGGCTGAAATTTTTCTAAGTTTAATGAAAAGCATCAAATCACAAATGCAGGAAGATCAGACAACATCAAGCAGAATAAATACATAAAAAGAAAAAAAAAGAAAAAAATCCAATCCCTACACACCTAGCCATATTATTTTCAAACTCCTGATAATTAAAAACAAAGAAACAATCTTGAAAGAAGCCTGGGGGGAGGGGACACTTTATTGTATAATGTAGGGAAGGAAAAATTGTTTTTCCTCTATCCATCTTAGTTTCATTGTCTGGGGCTCTAGATAATAGACTGACAAAAAGCATATTAACAAGAGAAAAACAAAAGTTTAAGAACATGTGCATTGTGCCTACACCTTGAAGACTAAGTGACTAACCAGTATAACTCAAAAGGGTGGTTAACTTGGGATGACACAGCATCTCAACAAAAGAACAATACATTTTTAGAGATAAGACAAGACAAAGGAAAAGAACTTTGAGTTTATAGGGCAGCATGTGTGGGAAGGTAAATCTATAGAGAAACTAATGGAAGATATGGGTTAATAAAGTTTGTTATGTAGATTCCTCTGGTGAAGTCTCTGGGTCTAGAGTTGTCTTTGGTAACTGACTTCTGTCCTTCCTGGTAGAAAAGGGAAGGGGGACATCTTTAAATCTTATGTCCTGCTTTTAGGTACATAAAGGGAGGATAGAAAGCTTTTCTTGTACCTGTTTCTTCTCAGTTTCCTCCTGCTAAAAATAATCCTTATGACAAAGTGTTATGTTTTGGGGTAACGTATTATGCTAACCTTCAACAGGGAAAAGAAAAATTAAATGAGACTTCTCATCAGAGACCTTGCAAGCAAGAACAGAATGGAGCAACATACTTAAAGTGTTAAAAGAAAATAAAATACCAATGTTGAATTTATATCCAGATAAATTATCCTTCAAAAACAAAGGAGAAATAAAGACTTTCTCAAACAAAAATTTTGAGGGAATTCATCACCAGCAGACTTTCCCTGTAAGAATGTTAAAAGAGGAGGAGAAAAAAATGGCGGAGTAGGAAGGCAAGGCAGAAACCTCCTCCCAAAAACACATAAAACAAAAAAATACAGCAAATACAAGTAAACCTGAAAATGACCTGAAGACTACAGGACTCCTTACATCTGGGAAAGAAGAGAATATCTCACAGAAAAGGGTAAAGTGGTAAAGCCGATTGAGCAGGACTCAAGTCCTTCCCCCACCACAGACCACAGGTGGGAGAAGAAGGAAGGGAGAAAGGAGTGGGTAGGAACCCAGGATCACTGAATACCTGGCCCTGGACATATGCTCCGGGAGCATGATCCCACATGGTGTTCTGGTGATTAGCAGGGCTGGACAGCAATGACAGGTGGAACACTTGGGGAGGCTGAGATCTCAGCCGCTGGTGGAGGACAGGAAGACTCCACCTGTTCCCAAAGACAAAAACAAAGTGGGCAGTATTGGCAAGTATTGGACGGAGTTCTCTTCTCAGGAGAAAGGGTAGGTGGATGATACCTCCCCAGCCCTCCCTCAGTCCAAATGGTGGGGAACTCTCAGGAGCCCCAGATGCCCATCTTCTCACTGGCAACACAGCCCTGACGCTCCTTCTTGCAGCATGTGCAGTCAGCAGACAACCCACTTGGTCCAGCAGTACTGTCAGGCTTTGCTGCCAGGCAGGCAGAGGGAGACCCACCCAGCTTTCCTGGTTCTGTTTCAGCCAAACCGGGGAGGTGCCTGCAGGAGCCAGCCCCAAGAGCTCCTTCTTCCTTGCAGGTGCTGGGTCCTGCACAATGAGCCTGGGGAGAGCCACACATCAGCCCACCCACACCATTAACCCTGCAACCCCCACTATTGCTGCAAGCCAGGCAAAGGGCTGCCTCACCCACAGCAACTCCAGCAGAGACTGCTATGCTATCACAAAGGCACGGCCAAAGCAAACTGTCTAGAATGAGACCACTACAAACCAAAGGGAAAGGTGGCCCCACCCACTGCATGCCAACAGCTGGGGCTTCTGCACTAGAAAGTAGAGTCTTAAGCTTCTGGGGCCCATAGGATGCCTTCTTCACAAAGCTATCACTCCATAGGGTACACTGAAAAAATGAGGCACAAGAATTTACTCCAAACAAAACTACAAGACAAAATACCAGAAAGAGGACTGAGAAAAACAGAAATCATCAATCTTCTTGATAAAGGCTTCAAATTAAAAGTTATAACCATGCTCATAGATCTACAGAAAAATATTTAAGATCTCAGGGAGGACCTCAACAAAAAGACAGATGACCTGCAAAAGAATCATTCAGAGCTGAAGAATACAGTACCTGAAATGAAACATACAATGAAAGGATTTAATAGCAGACTTTCACAGGTTGAAGAAGTTGTAAATGATTTGAAAATTAGAGAACAAAAAAACAGTGAAGCTGAAAAACAGGAAAAAGGATCTCTAGAAATGAAAGAATAATAAAGGAGCTGTGTGACCAATCCAAATTGAACAATATTCCCATAATAGGGGTGCCAGAAGGAGAGGAAGGAGACAAAGGGATAGAAAGTCTCTTTGAGGAAAATTGTTGAAAACTTTTCCAACCTGGGAAAGAAAATAGACACTCAGGTCATGGAAGTGCAGAGAGCCCCTAACAGGTTGTTAGGAAGACAACACCAAGACATATAATAATTAAAGTGCAAAGATCAAGGACAAGGAGAGAGTGCAGAAAGCAACTGGAGAGAGAAAAAAGGTTACTTACAGAGGAAATCACATTAGTCTATCAGCAGACTTCTCAACAGAAACTCTACAGGCCAGAAGGGAGTGGCACAATATATTTAATGTACTGAAACAGAAAGACCTCCAACCAAGAATCCTCTACCTGAAAAAATTACCATTTAAATTTAAGCAGGTATTAAACAATTTACAAATAAACAAAAGTTGAAGGAATTCACCACCACTAAGCCAGTTTTACAGAATGTTAAACAGATTGCTGTAGATGGAAATGTTCCTAAGGCTAAACAGCTGTTACCAAGGCAAATAAACCCACAATAGAGGTAGTAGACCTAATTATCAATAAAGTATAAAATTAAATCAACTACTCACAAAATCAGTAAAGGGATGTACAAAAAGTGCAGAATATGTGTCTTGCCAATGGGTTTCAGCCCCAGGCAAATTTGCTATGGATTCAATGCAACCAAAGAAATTGACAGCAGAACGTTCTTTGGGGTGAAAGGGTTTATTACCCGGCTTGTTCTCCTGGCAGTAGGTCGAGCACTAGCATCTCTGCCTCCGCGCAGAGCACTGGGCAGAGCTCTCTATATAGCACAGAAGGTTCATTGCCTAAAGGTGTGGAAGCAGTAGCCTAGCAACAGGCCAGTTACATCATCAGGTGGTTTAAGTTCAGTGAGGATCCTGGCCATAGGAACCCCAACTTCCCCACAATATGACACTTAATATATAAAGTGTGGAGGAGGAAGAAGGGGAAAAAATTAAAAGTGCCTCTGGATTGTGTTTGAAATAGAGTAATCAGCAATTTAAGATAGACTGTTGGATAGTAAGGAAGCTATCCTTGAACCTTTGGTAACCACAAATCTAAAGCCAACAAGACATGGAAGAAAAGAAGGGAGGGAGAGAGAGGGGGTGGGGAGAAAAGAAAGAAAGAATGAAAAGAGAGAGAAGGAAGGAAGAACTGAAGTAAGGGAGGGAGAAAGGAAAGAAAGAAAATCTAATCACAACACTAAAGAAATCCATCAAATAATAAGAGAACAGTATAAGAGAGGAAAATAGGAACAGAGAGGAGATATAAAAACAACCAGAAAACAATTAATAAAATGGCAATAAGTACATATCTATCAGTAATCACCTCAAACGTAAATGGACTGAATGCACTCATCAAAAGACACAGAGTGGCAGAATGGATAAAAAAACAACACCCATCTATATGCTGCCTACAAGAGACTCATTTCAGACTGAAAAACATACACAGACTAAAAGTGAAGGGATGGAAAAAGATATTTCATGCAAATAATAGGGAGAAAAAGCAAGAGTAGCAGTACTTATATCAGACAAAATTCATTTCAAAAAAAACCAAAAAAGTAACAAGAGCCAAAGAAGGACATTACATAATGATAAAGGGGTCAGTCCAACAAGAAGATATAACCATTATAAATATCTATGCACCCAACACAGAAGCACCTAAATATGTAAAACATATACTCACAGAATTAAAGGGGAAAATAGACTGCAACACATTCATTTTAGGAGACTTTAACATATCACTCACTCCAATAGATCAACCAGACAGAAAATAAGTAAGGACATAGAGGTACTGAACAATACATTAGAACAGATGGACTTAATACATATCCACAGAACATTCCACCCAAAAGCAGCAGGATATACATTCTTCTTATGTGTACATGGAATGTTTTCCAAAATAGATCACATACTAGGCCACAAAAAGAGCCTCAATAAATTTTAAAAGATTGAAATTGCATCAAGCAGCTTCTCAGACCACAAAAGTATAAAACTAGAAACAAATGACACAAAGAAAACAAAAAAGTCTACAAACACATGGAGGCTAAACAACATGCTTCTAAATAATCAGTGAATCAGTTATCAAATTAAAACAGAGATCAAGCAATACATGGAAACAAATGAAAACAAGTCAACAGCCCAAAACCTGTGGGATGCAGTGAAGGCAGTTCTAAGAGGAAAGTACATAGCAATACAGCCTTACTTCAAAAAACAAGCATAATGCCAAATAAACAGTCTAAACTCACAATTAAAGAAACTAGAAAAAGAAGACTAAATGAAGTCCAAAGTCAGTAGAAAGAGGGACACAATAAAGATCGGAGCAGAAATAATTAAAATTGAAAAGAATAAAACAACAGAAAGAAACAATGAAACCAGAAGCTGATTCTTTCAGAAAATAATAAACCCCTAACCAGATTTATCAAGAAAAAAAGAGAGTCTACACACATAAACAGAATCAGAAATGAAGAAGAAATAATTACAACGGACACCACAGAAATACAAAGAATTATTAGAGAATATTATGAAAAATTATATGCTAATACACTGGACAACCCAAAAGAAATGCACAACTTTCTAGAAAATACAACCTTCCAAGACTGACCCAGGAAGAAACAGAAAATCTGAACAAACCAATGACCAGCAATGAAATCAAATAGGTAATCAAAAAACTCCCCCAAAATAAAACTCCATGTCCACACAGCTTCATAGCCAAATTCTACCAAACATTTAAAGAAGAGCTAGTACCCATCCTTCTTAAAGCCTTCCAATAAATACAAGAAGAGGAAATACGTCCAGTGTCATTCTATGAGGCCAGCATCACTCTAATACCAAAAGCAGACAAAGACACTACAAAAAAAGAAAATTACAGACCAATATCTCTGACGCACACAGATGCAAAAATCCTCCACAAAATATTAGCAAACCAAATCCAAAACACATCAAAAAGATCATCCATCATAACCAGGTGGGATTTATTCCAGGAATACAAGGATGGCACAATATTCATGTATCAATCAATACGATACACCACAAAAACATAAAGGATAAAAACACATGATCATCTCAACAGATGCTGAAAAAGCATTTGACAAAATTGAACACTCATTTATGATAAAAACTCTTTCAACAAAATGGGTATAGAGGGTACATATCTCAACATTATAAAGGTCATATATGACAAACCCACAACTAACATCATACTTAACAGCAAAAGCTGACAGCTCTTCCTCTAAGATCAGGAACAAGACAAGAATGCACACTCTTACCATTTTTATTCGACACAGTACTGGAGGTCCTAGCCACAGCAACTGGACAACACAAAGAGATAAAAGGCATCCAAATTGGTAAGGAAGACGTTAAACTCTATCTGCAGATGACATATTATACACAGAATACCCTAAAGACGCCACCGAAAAACTACTAGAACTAATATCTGAATTCAGCAAAGTCGCAGGATACAAAATTAATAGACAGAAATCTGTTGCATTCCTATAAACTAACTACGAATTAACAGAAAGAGAAATCAGGAAAACAACACCATTTACAATATCATCAAAAAAGAATAAAATACCTAGGAATAAACCTAACCAAGGAGGAGAAAGACTTACCATACTCTGACAACTACAAGACACTAATGAAAGAAATTAAAGAAGACACCAATAAAAGGAAATCTATCTTGTGCTTATGGATAGGAAGAATTAATATTGTCAAAATGGCCATCCTGCCCAAAGCAATTTACAGATTCAATGCAATCCCTATCAAAATACCAACAGCATTCTTCAATGAACTAGAATAGTTCTAAAATTCATATGGAATCACAAAACACGGCAAATAGCCAAAGAGAAAGAACAAAGCTGGGGGGATTACACTCCCTGACTTCAAGCTCTTCTACAAAGCTACGGTATTAAAACAGTTTGAAACTAGTACAAGAACAGACCCATGGATCAGTGGAACAGAATAGAGAGTCCAGATATAAACCCTCACATATATGGTCAATTAATATACAATAAAGGAGCCATTAATATACAATAGAGAAAAGGCAGCTTCTTCAACAATTGGTGTTGGGAAAACTGGACAACTACATGTAAGAGAATGAAACTGGATTATTGTATTAACTTCATACATAAAAGTAAACTCAAAATGGATCAAAGACCTGAATATAAGTTATGAAATCATGAAACTCTTACAAGAAAACATAGGCAAAAATCTCTTGAACATAGGTATGAGTTTTTTCCTAGGCATATCTCCTTGGGCAAGGGAAACAAAATAAAAAATGAACAAGTGGGACTACATCAAACTAAAAAGCTTCTGTACAACTAAGGACACCAGCAGCAGAACAAAAAGGCATCCTGCAATATGGGAGAATATATTCATAAATGACTTTTCCAATAAGGGGTTAACATCCAAGATATATAAAGAACTCATACGCCTCAACACCCAAAAAACAAATAACCTGATCAAAATATGGGCAGAGGATCTGAACAGACACTTCTCCAAAGAAGAAATTCTAATGGCCAACAGGTACATGAAAAATGCTCCACGTCGCTAATTATCAGAGAAATGCAAATTAAAACCACAATGATTTATCACCTCACACCAGTTAGGATGGCCAACATCCAACAGACAAGAAACAACAGATGCTGGCAAGGATGCAGAGAAAGGGGAACCCTCCTACACTGTTGGTGAGAATATCAATTACTTCAACCAATATGGAGGTTCCTAAAAAAAACTAAAAATAGAAATACCATTTGACCGGGTAATTCCACTTCTAAGAATTTACCCAAAGAAAACAAGATCCCTGATTCGAAAAGACGTATGCACCCCTATGTTTATCACAGCACTATTTACAATAGCTAAGATATGGAAGCAATCTAAGTGTCCATCAATAGATGACTGGATAAAGACTATATGGCACAGATACAGAATGGAGTATCATTCAGCCATAAAAAGAAAAGGAAATCCTGCCATTTGCAACAACATGGATGGATCGATCTACAGGGTATTATGCTCAGTGAAATAAGCCAGACAGAGAAAGACAAAATACCATATGATTTCACTTATTTGTGGAATATAAAAACAAAGCAAAACAGAAGGTACAAAAAAGCAGTAGACTCGTAGACACCAAAAAGTGACTAGTGTTAACAAGGAGGAGGGCTTGGCAGGTGGAGATAAAGGGGCACAATAATTCGTAATCACAATATAAGTTGATCACGACTACTGAATCGTTGTGATGTACATTTAAAACCAACATAAGATTATATATTAACGATACTTTAATTTTAAAAAATGAAAACTTTGGTTAGCTTCCTTGTATGAAAACAACTTTGAAATACTATGAGCATGACAGAGAAATACAGCCTAAGTTGGCTTTGGGTGAAGAAGAGGTCAAGTTTTCCCTAGGAATGTATTTTACCTAAGTCCATAGGTGATAAACACAACGCGCGCCTCAAGCCAGCATTGACAGCTAGGTCCCCGAGTTGGGCAACGGGGAGGCTGGGGGTCTTGCCGACCGGGAGGTCAGTCGCACTTCCTGGACCTCTCAGCGCGGCCGCCCCTCCAGCCAACCGGACCCACCTCGTGCCATCCAAATCTGCTAAGCCCCTCGCGAGCCACCCGCCCAATGCCACCGCCACTCCGCAACCCGAGCCCCGGCGCTTCCTCCAGCCCTCCCAGCTGCCACAGGGCTCCGCCGCCCCGGTCCTCTCCTTCAAACCTGAGTCACGCTTCTCCCTCCGCCCGCGCGGGGAGTCCCGAGTCTCCAGACCCTACCTGGTCTCCGCGTTCCGCAGTTCAGGTCGGAGGCCACTGCAGAGGCGGGCGACCACCAAGGCAACCGGCACCCACGAGAGGGCCGAGCGCCCAGGAAGGCTCGGCATCCATACGGACGAGGGGCCTGGTTTCCGCCTCACGCCGGAAGACGTTCGCGCCCGTCCGTCTGTCCCATCGCC
>JAVSCE010018176.1:0-13937 GCA_032199065.1 Smutsia gigantea | reverse complement strand
GGCCAAGGAGGCTAGTGTTTAATTACCTCATGCCCCTACAGACCTAATATTTACATTCAGGTGAACTGTGTTTAATATGTAAACTCTGTTTGCAAAACTTTAGAGTTCAAGGATAAAAGGCGGGAGGGAGAACAAAAATGTTCATGGTTTCAGAAGCCTGACTAAGTGTGTCTTGTTTTTGTGTCTGTCTGCCTGTCTGTGGGCCCTTCTGCTTTTCAGGGAAGACTTCCTGTCCCGAAGGAAGTGAACCGCAAGAAGAATGAGACCGAGGCCGCCTCCCTGACTCTGCTTGGCAGCAAAGAACTCCACTCCCCAAGAATCAGTTACCTCCACTCTTTTTAATCGTTAACACCTCCATTTGTATTACACATGGTGTATGGGTATTGATGAGGTCATGGTATCATATATGGGATTTTTTTCTGTGTAAATCATCAAGTATAAGAAGAAACTATGGGACTCTGAGCCTTGCTTTAGAGAACTTCCAGTGGACAAATAGGTGTCATCAAACCAGTTTTTAATCATTCTGACTCAAGTGAAAACGCTCAGAATTTCACACTGTGAATCCACGTTTACAACCTTTACAGGTGGGCCTTCAGGCCTGGTTCGCTACGACAATGTCTTCCACAACTCAAACTCCCACAGCTCTCACACAACCGGTCCACTCCTGCCTTTTCACTCACATAGCTCCCGACTGCATCTTGCAGAGGCTGAGAGTCCCCTTTTTTTTTTTCATTTAGATGTAACAAGCCTAGTAGTTTATGTTCATCAATTGTCTGTATATCTCTATATTTTATCCATGTACTCTTTTGATGTATAGAAGTAGTTCGAAACTCATTGTTTCCTTGTGGTAAGTGACCGAGATGCTGCCACAGGACCTGAGACACTGATGAATGGTGCTATTTTGGACTTTCAACATGCTCCTTGGCAAGGTAGCTCTGATGGAGTTATTTTTTATTTCCATGTTCTAAGAAGGTGTTGGTACTCTGTTTCCCTGAATGTCGTTCTCTAGACTGGATTGACCTGTTTTCCTCGTGTCTTCCGTGTGGCTTTCTTCTTAAGCATTGCAGGTTGAGCAAATGCTACCAGAGAGCGTGAGGGGCCACATGTTATCGGCTGGCCCTCGCCAACGCAAGTCGCTGGGGCGGGAGCAATCACAAAACTGTAATTTTCTTACCAAATCTCTTCCTTTCGGTAGCCTCGCCTGCCTAACTTAGAGAAAGAAAAGCAATAATTTGACAGGCGTTCTTAGGTGTCTATTAGTTCTTTCTGTTGGAAAGGGTATTTGGGGAAGAGAGGGCAAACTCTTTTTTAATAAGTGCCCTCTGAAAAAAATCCAAAAATCAGGCATCTGAGCAGAATTCTGAAAATGACACCCTCCCCAAAAATTAGGTAGGAAAAAATGTCTTTACAAAATAAGAAGAAAATTTTAAAAGGCAGAGCACTCTTTTTCGGCAGTTGTAATAATAAGCAAGGTGTAGATTTTACATTTTTGTCCTTGCTCCCAGTGAAACGGATAAACAAAAAAAAATCAGACAATACCATCTACTCATGGAATGTTGTTGTTAGCCAGTCTGAAAGCCCGCCTTAATTTTTATATAACTGTCTTTCAGCTCTTCCTTTGACAGGGCAGGCGCTGTTCTGAGCTCTTCTGCTTCTGACTGTTGAACACCGACAATGCATGCGCTGCACTTCTTCAATCTCTTCTCACTCCCCCATTGGCCTGAGTTGCTCGTGCGGCCCTTCCCTCCCTCCTTTGTTAGAGTAGGTATACCAGCTGTGTAAATAGAGCAAGAAAACAGTATTCTGCATCTGTGGCATTTCTGTAGAGTTGCAGTTGTGTACTGCTGAAAACGCAGGCTTTTGTAACAATGTGATCTTTACTGATGCACTCAAGACAAGTACCCAACGTATTTTAGCTATTTTAGTAGTATTTGTTCAATAAATATGCAAGCTGTAAGGTACCTGGCTTGGCTCGTCATTGGAAAGGCCTGCTTCTGAATGCTTTCACTGGCTCATCTTCATTCACGTGTTCTCAGGGCCCCAAAAGTATACCCAAGGGCAAATATCAAAAGAAAGAATCAGCTCTGCCTTGCATGCCTTTTCCCTTTCGAAGGTTTTAGGAGATTAGGGCTAGGCAGGAGCTCATTAGGATGGTATTTGCAGAGCTGCCCTGGACTCAAAGGAGAGTTAAACCAAGCCCTTTCATTACAGTTTTTCCCCTTTCAGGGCACTCCCTCACACCTCAAAACTTTCTTTTTAATTCTTACCATTAAGACCTGCTCTGTGGTATTCTCTATCCATTCCAAAAGATACCTCACCTCACTTCTTCGTGGAATATTTGCACTTAACACACAGACAAAAGGCTTACACTTGTTAGAGGATAAAAATTTGAGAGAGATTTTAGGTCATTAATTCATATGTACCCAGCTACCTGAAATCTAGCAGGTGGTAAGATGGCATCACCAGAATCTTCCGTGGCCTCCTGTGATCCTGAAACCCAACGAGTCAGGGGATTCATGCTCTCCGGTGCCTCCTGCTCTCTTCTCACCCATTATGAGAGTGAAATGTCAGCTGGCCTGACATGCAAGTTGCTAAATGGCTGGTTGGGTTCAGATTTTTGAGTTTCACCTGAACAGAGGCTAAGGAGAAGACCCCTAAAAGCCAGAGAGAAGGGATGGGAGCAAAAGATAGCAATGCCCCAAACTGGGAGTTCCTGCTCTGAAGAGGGGATCAGATGTTCTCTGAGAAATGTTGTGTCTTGACATGTGTGCCAGGAGGGCTTCTAAATTGAAGAGTTGCTTTTGAAATCCATGCACATCTTAGATTCTGGTTACATTTCCTATTTACCCTCAATTTTCAATCTTATTAAGAGAAAGGAGTAGTAGGGGAGAACTAAATCCCAACTGCCTACCAGATAACCTGAGTTTGTTCAGTCTGAAAGAAAATTCTTAAAATGGAGCCCCCAGTACCTCTTTGGTAAACCCATCCAGAGGCTCATACTTGTGAATGTAAGAGAAGTCCTTACATGGAATTACCTTTCACCTTATAAACAATTGCTGTCTTCCTCATCCAACAGACTCCCAACACCTGTTTGCTGTCACTTCTGTGGAGGGACCCATTTTGCCTTCTTCCTCTTGCTAAGTGAAGGTCAGAGAAAGGCGGTGAGGTCGGACCACGCTGGTGATGTGGCCTGGTTGCTTTAGTCCCGCCTGTATTAGTTACCTATTGCCGTATAACACTTCAAAGCCATAATCTGCATCTTGAAGAAACAAACTTGTCTTACCTCACAGATTCTGTTGGTCAGCAATTTAGGGGCCGTTCAGCGGGTGGTTGTGACTCAGCGCCTCTCCCAAGTCCGGAGTCAGACATCTAAAGGCTTGAGCAGGGCTGAGGACCTGCCCCCGGTGTGGCTGACTCACAGGGCGGTCTGCAGGAGAACGCAGTTTCCCCACTCCTGGGCTACTTCGTAGGGCTGCTTGAGTATCCTCATGACCTCTGGCTTCCCCCGGAGCAAGGAATTCAGGAGAGAGCTGGGAGCCAGCCGCAGTGTCTGTGATGTATTCCCAGAAGTCTCATCATCCATCATATCCTCATGAGAAGCCGGTCACTAAGGAGACCCCACACTCACAGGGAGGGAAGTGAGCTCCAGCTCCTGCAGTGGGGTGTCAAAGAATTGGACGCTTTTTAAAACCAGCTCATCTGAAGTGGAAGCACATGGGCAACTGCAGGCCAGGGGTGAGTGAGAAGGGCTGAAACCAGACTCCTAGCTGCTGCTTTCACTGAGGTGTTCACAGTCCTGGGAACTCCAGAGAGAGAAGGCATAGGAGGAGGGCGTCAGAAACTATGATCTTGGGACTGCATAGCCTCCATTTACTAATCGAAGTATTATTAGCCCTGAAAGGAGTATTTACAGAAAGTTGGGAGCTGTAAAAAATGACATCTAAAGCTCCATCCAAGTCAATGGACCTTGGTTTGCTGATGAGACCCGTGTTCTCCACAAAGCTTGAAATATCAGATGATAGACCCTGCACCTCACACTAAACAGCAGGACCCACATGTGAGGACCAGCTACAGACTTGTGAAAGATGAGTAAGTGCTGGGGCAGAGCTAAGACATTGGAGACTAGCTGGAGTCAGAGCAGAGACCCAAATTTTGATTAGAGACTGTTCTCTCTCTGGAGGGAAAAAATACCACCATGCTGCCTTTGGGCAGAGAGTGTTCATCAACAACTGGATCAGCTCTGACCTGTAGATTTGTTTTGTTTGCCTGCTATGTGTTTTATAAAAACATTGATGTAATCGCCAACATGTACAAATTGTAAGATTTCACATGAAAATGCAGGTTTGGGGCTTCCCTTGAAAAATGGAAGGTTCAGCAATAGTTGGGTTGTTGCTGGCAGCCTTGGCCACCTTTGGTGAGGCACGGCCCCTCCAAGATCCAATCTTCTCCCCTCTGGTTTTCTTACACCCTGTCTGGGTCATTCATTTACATCACCGGCCTCCCTCTGTCGGCCTGTGAGCTTGCAACACTAATCCGCTGGTTTCAGGGGACGGTGATGTGCTTATTTACCAACAATGGGCCAGGGACCTTCTCAAATCTTTTTGTTTGATAGCTGGAGCGCATGCAGGTCTACAAACACCAGACTGGAAACAAGGCTCCTCATCTCTGCCCAAAATGTGCTGCGGCAGTTCCGTCTGCACCTCCGGGGCCTGTTTTAAACTCTTCGATTACCCTCCCTGAACAACTGAGATCCCCAGGGTCAGGTTAGGCTCTGCCGGGTCTGATAAACTCATGATTTTTAAATTAGGGTATGTGCACCTCAAGGTGTGTCCCAGGAGGACATGTTCACGGAGAGTTTTGAGGGAACTTGTTTCCAGACCCTCCAGACATACTGTACTCTTGCCTAAAACTGACCTGCTGAGAATGAGCCATATTTATAATTATCTTTTCCCCACATAAAAAAGGGATTATAGGTCTCACCGATTCCAAATCTTAATATTACACATTGCCCTTGATATGACACAAAAACCCCAGATGTGACAAAGAGAAAGTTTCCTTTAATAACCATAAATCCATAGAACTTCGGGCTTTCCTTTCTTATACACACATTAAAAGTGATAGGAGGTATTTGGACTCATATGGATATTCAGAATTCAGGTAAATAATAAAGTAGAATGATGGAAATAATGACAAATTTTATTTAATGGCTTTTCCTCTTCTACTTCCTGGCTCTTGTCAGAAAAGGCCTTGCTCTTAAGGAAAAGTCCTGAGATGATAAAGCGAAAAGAAAATCAGCAGATACAGAATACCAAAAATTAGCTTCTTCATCTAATTGAAAGCATTTATTTTCCACAATTCTCCATACTTATCCCTGGAATATATCTTGTCTGGGAAGAAAAGTAACTTACAGCAGCTCAAGCAATATAGGCTTGCAGTGCTGATTATTTTAAATGTAATTAGTGTGCCTTTTGGGAAATACCGTATCTTTAGGAGATAAAGTGCATAAAGCCCAAGGATGAACTTTCATGTGGGTTTTTCCAACTTTGATGTTCATTAGTTAATGAAGTTGTTAAAACCTGGTCTATCAAACAGTAGCATAACATACTTTTTTCAACTGCAGTCAATTCTCATCACATTCTTTTTTACAAAATGTTTAATATCTTTTTCATAATTACAACAAAAAATTATGTGCTCCTAGACTGATTAGCAGCCTAGAACTTGTTTATTCTTGGTGATGTTTCTGATTTGTGTAGTTCTTCTTTTTTCTCCAAAGCCAAGAGCCTCACACAATTTTACCAGAGATACAAATGCCTTTTATCATTCTTCTTACTCCATGTGAGAGTGTATCAGTCATCTTGTTCTTACTACTTACTTAAACATAGACTAATTAATTAGATCTATATCATTTTAATTTTGGTTGCTTTTAGTGATCCAGTTTCACACGTTGTCCATTTAATTCTCACATTTTAGTGATCAACTTCACAAGGTAAGCTGTTAATTCTCATTGAGCTTTATACTAATTCTCAAAATAGCTATTTGAATTGAAAAATGAAGTCAAGTTTTTTTTCAGACGGAAAGTCTAATTTGGCTAATTTATTTGACAATGAAGATTGGCTCTGCCAATGATGTTTGTGATAGACATTTTCCATAAGTGAGCTAAATTTGAAGCTCCAAAGTAATGGTAATATATTTAAAGCAAGAATTAAGGTCAAAACATTTTATCAAAAAGCATCATTTTGGCAAAAGTGTAATGAAATTAATAATATATCTGGTTTTCCTATCATTTCTGAGATACAGGATTTTAAGAGGTGACTGTAAGTGAACGTGTTACAGCATTATTAACAACAGTTTGATGAATCTTAGGAGAGCTCTTTTGGTATACTTCCCAGAAATTGAGAAAGTGAATTATTCTAGTGGCAAGAACAAATCTCCTTGCCAGTGATATGCTTTCCAATTCACTGTTTTACAAGAAAAATGAACACAAGTTGTCAGGTGACAGGAGATTAAAAATATGTTTTGATAATATAATTATATGAATATTGGCATATGACATAGAAAGAGTTCAAAGAATTGGATTACATGGCTATACTAAAACACTTTCAATTCCTACAGTTTACATCTATAAACAAAAAAATAGTATTCCTGCCAATCCCTGTCTCATTCTAATAATATTCATGTACAGATATAGGAACAACTGAAAATATTCATCACCTCATTAAGAGATGCATTTACAATACAATGTCACTTCTCATGTAATAAGCAGTATGATGAATTCGTGTTGTTTTAATCATCTATTGTTAATAATGATAGTGGGTTGTTAATTAGTGTATTATTAATGATAATTCAATCAGTCAGTTTCTTTAATGCTTAGAGTTTTATGGTCATAGAAAATGAAAGTTTAAAAATATAGATATACTTTTCTTAAAGATAAGTGTGATAAGGTAAGTCAAGTCTTTTCAAGCAAAAATTATATTACATTAAGGTAAAATTCTTTGGGGAAAATAGAATGAAATTTTAAGTTCAAAGAGAAAAAGAAAAAAGGTCAAATTTCTGCAAATTAAAAAAGTGTTGTTTTTTAAAAATGGAATTATGGACTATCAATTGCCATAGTATTTAGATTTGATTGTTCACATTTACAAAAGAAATTCAACTGTCATTTTAAAATGGAAATATTTACAATATGCTCCAAATTACACCCTTTGAGAGTATTTAAACTTACGATGAAAAGCTTTATTATTAACTTACAAATCACATGATGATACGTATTTTATCAGGATTCTTTTAAAGGGTGTAAGAACCAGAAGTGTGAAAACTGAGCTGGAGAGACTCCTATGCAGTGTGTTTTGGTGAACTCACTCTGCCAGAAATACTTCCCACTCAGCTACAATGCCTGAATTTCTCCCATTATTTCTCTGACCAAAGCCTTGAAGGTTGCTGGCCGTAGTCTTACGGCTCAGCAGGGGAAGAGACCCTGAGGGAACACAGCACCAGTGAATTCTGATGGGGAAGCAAACAAAAGATGCAGATGACCTGGAGCGGATGGTCTGCTGAGGCGCAGACCACAGCCGCAGAGCAGGAGGAAAATCCCCGAGATCAGCCTTCCTGGGCTGCGAATTCAGGGAGTCTGGCAAACTTCTTGGAAGCTTTATTTCACCCCCTTACAAGGTCAAATCTCTTTAGTGCTAATATCCTTTTCCTCCAGGTTCTTCCAAACACTTCATTATCTCCTTATCCAGTATATCCAAAGGGCGGGGCCAGCGGTCCCAAGAGAAGGCAGCCTGGGTTCGGTCTTTGAGAGAAGTGGGATTATGCAGCAGGCTCCCAAGCCTCAGTCTTGGAGGCCCTGGAGCCCCTGGGGAAAAGCCCCCAAAGCAGCAAGCAGCTGGAGAATCAGGGCAAAAGAGGGGGTCATCTTTTTTTCCTTGCATGTGTCTGTTAGACTTACCTTTGAGCCTAACTCCATGGAAGCAATACGAAATTAATCTAGTCCCCCACACAATGCACAGTGCCATTAACGCACAGTTTAGCTATTTCACTGAGAGACCTATGTGGCTCTGTAAAAGCCTCGCGAAATAGAGAATTTGAAGAATGCATGAACTTGCTGATTCTTCAACCTGGCCAGCTCTAATTATTAGTTGGAACCTTTCTGCGCCCAGGACTTCAATTACTTTCCACCCACCCGGATCTTAGCTGAGTTCTGAGAGCTGCACAGATAGCAGGCTCTTTCTCTCACACAACAGCCTTTCACATCCTGCTTGCCTTGCCTTTTTCTCCCCCTGGCCAAACTGCCTCGTCTCCTTTAGCCTGTTTCCCTGTGACCTGTTTTCTGGAGCTTTCACCATCCCTGTTGCCCTCTTACAAGAACCCTTGTTTGTGGCTGACTCAGCTACTTTTCAAAAATCATAGCTGAGGTCTGGGAAGGATTCACGGCAGAGGCTTCCAAGAGGGATGCGCTGTATGGTTTGTGGGCCATGAGGGTGTCCAGAAAAGTTGATTTAGTGTTGCAGCTACTAAGAGCCACGTGCCCTCTGCTCCCCCTGACACTCTGGCCACCCCCAGTCTCCAGCGAAGTCTCCACTCTGCTCCTCCTCATAGCACTGCTCCCATGGCCCCCAGGAAGGAGGGGAACAGTCACTTATTTTCTCAGAAGCCCTGGATCTCCTGTTCTCTCCTTTTCCTGGGCTGTTTATGCCAAAGGTGCCAGGTATCTGGGAGAGGGGAACGAGCAACGCTTGCCTCCTGAGGCCTCTTCAGGGACCATCTCCCTGCTGGCTCACTGCTCAAAATCCCAAGGCTAGTTTCTGAAAAGCAAATGTTCCCTGCAGAGCTGAGGGGAACTGCTTTCTAGGAGAGAGGGGTAACTGGAAAGCTCTAATTTGTCCTTAACAGCCAGTCTCTGCTCTGTCAGATGTGATAATGAGGGAGTGTTTGATGTGAGTTCTTGTGGAAGAAGATGATTAGCTCAGAGGGACATTAAGTATGGTAGCAGGCCCTAGGAAAGGTGTGAAAAATAGCTGCTTGCTTGCTCCTTTATGTGTAGGACACTTGAGGGGTTGTCACATATCACTTTGCATATGGCCCCTGTCCAACACTGTGAGTTCAGCATCATTAGTTTTGTTGAGGGATAATGAACTGCCCCAAGTGAAATACCTCGTCTAAGATGGCAGAGCCTTTTCCTTAAAGCCTTTCCTATACACACATTGCTGGTTGTAATGTAAAGTGGTCAGCAGCTTGGGAAAACAGTTTGGGAGTTCCGTAGACAATTAAACATAGAGTCAGCATATGACTTGGCAATTCCACTCCTAGGTACACACCCAAAGAATTGAATATAGGTGCACCAAAAGCCTTGTATGCACATGTACCTATCAGGGGTATTCATACTGGCTCCAAACTAGAGACTATGCACATGTCCATCAACTGATAAGCAGCCAAACAAAATGTTGTCTGTCCACACAATGTGATCTTCTGCAGCCATGAAAAGGAATCAAGCACCTGACACATGCTACAATATGGATGAATCTTGAAAACATGCAAGTAAAAGAAGCTAGCCACAAAAGGCTACATATTGTATGATTTCATGTATGTGCAATATCCAGGATAGGCAAATCTGTAGAAATAGAAGTTGCCAGGGGCTAAGGAGAGATTGGAGAGTGATTAGTAATGGATATGGGCTTTCATTTGGGGGTGCTGAACACATTCTGGAATTATATAAAAGGTGATGGTTTCACGATCTTTTGAATATACTAAAAACTATGGAATTGTTCTCCTTAAAAGGATGAGTTTTATCATATATTAATATCTCAATATTTAAAAATTCAACAGTAAACAAACAATCCAATTAGAAAACGGCAGTACACGAGAAGAGACTTGTCAATGTAGAGAATGTAGAAGTGACAAATAAATACACATTCAACACCATTAGCCATTAGGGAAATGCAAATGAAAACCACAATGAGCTATCACTACACACTTATCCAAATAACTGAAATAAAAAAAATAGTGACAACACTAAGCGCTGCTGAAGATGAGGAAAAACCGGATCACTCATATATTGCTGGTAGGAATGTAAAAAGGTACAACCCATCTAGAATACAGAAAATATGAAGCGTGTAGCTGACGGATGACCGAGCAATTGCATTCCTGGTGTTTATCCCAGAGAAAGAGTTATGTTCACATAAAAGCCTGTGTGTGAATGTTTATAGCAGCTTGATTCATAATAATCCCAAACTGAAAACAACCTAGATGTCTTTTAAAGGGCTGTCTAAACAAACTGTGTCCCTCCATATCATGGAATACTATTCAGCAATAAAAAGTAATAAATTACTGATACATGCAACCCACTGGATGGATCTCCAGAGAATTATGCAGAGTGAAAAACAGCCAATTCAAAAAGCTTACATACTGTATGATTCTATTTACATACCTTTTCTGAAATGACAGACATGTACACATAGAGAACAGACAAGTGGTGGTCAGGGCAGGAGGGAACATCTACGAGCACAACACACGAAGGATCCTCGTAGTGATAGAAATGTGCTGCACCCTGACTGTATCAACGTCAATATCCTGGTTGTGATATTGTGCTGCAGTTTTATAAGATGTCATTGCTGGAAAAACAGGGCAAAGAGTCAATGGGATCCCTCTGTATTATTTCTTACAATGGCATGTGAATCTGCAATTATCTCAAAATAGAAAGTTTAATTTAAAAAATAGAAAAAGAAAAAAAAATTGAATGCCTGCAAACTATTCTATTATAGCAAATGTTCTGATCTATACTTACATCGAACATTTTTTTCTTATTGTTTACATGCTAAATAATGCCTTGATGAATCTCTATGACTCGAAAGCTTTGTATGTATCTGTCATGTTTCCTTTTATATTTTGCCAAACTGCTATCCCAACAGTTTGCACCAAGTTAATGCCCTTATCTGCAGGGTAGGCACGGATGACTGCCCTAGGGCACCCTCACCAGGCTTGCAGTGCACACCTGGTTTCCCATCTCTGCTAATTTTATAGGTGAAAAATAGCACCTCCTTGCTATCTGCATTTTTGTGTTAGTGAGGTGAACATTTTAAAATGTTTGTAAATCATTTTTATCATTTTATGATTAGTCTATTCATTAAGGACCAAGGGATTCCTCTGACTTGTCATGCATGAAGCAATGGACACAGGAAACCTTGTGAGCCAGTTAAAAATTGATTATTTGTTAAACGTTACAGTAAAAATAACAGACAGGTTTGGGTCTTAGGGGAACCCTGAGGTGAAATATAACCAAGAAATGTAGAGAATGAGCAATCCTAACTAGATGAGGTCAGAGGTAGAGTCTAGATAGGACATGATTTGAGTCTGGGGGAAGTCAGGAAAGGATTTCTGCACAGACAGCGATATTACAGCAGGGACCTCATGAATAAGAGCTGGTGTAGCCCTTCCCTAATGGAAAAAGGAGCAGGGAGGCAGGTAAAGATGTATACACAAACTGTACAAGAATCAAATAAAATATATTTGTATAAAAATACAAATGGCAGAAAGCTGCAAGGTAGCCCAGGGCACAATTTTAATCCCAGACACGAGGTCCTATTGTTTCAGGAGAGACCTATCCTTTAAAACAAATAAGGGGCCGGGCTGGTGGAAGACGTGTGTGACTGTGGCTGAAGGTAGAGGGGTGAGAAATGTCGGGTCAGGGAAGGTGCGTGCAGCTGGGAGCCGTGTGAAAGCAGGTAGTTCCGCACACAGCCTGGAACAGGAGTAGGATGCCACGGAAGAGCTTTTGACTGTTTTTTAGAAAGACGGCATAGAGTTAGACATGAAGGAAATGTGATCTCTGTAGACCCATATTCTCAATGGGTAAATCTACTAGAGAACCCTCCTGTGACTGCACACGGATAATCACATCCACGTCATACCTACAAGGAGAGACAGTGGGCAACATGACAGAACCTGTGTGCTGGAGAGGAGCAGAGAGGCCTCTCTACTCCTAACCTTCTACCCCTTCAGCGTGAATCTCCTCTGAAACCTTAGAAAAAGCGCTGGTAAGACCTTAGACAGTTTCTTCTTGGATACTGTCCTTGATAGGAATTTACTTCAACAAAAGATCATCTATTTTTATAAAACTGAAATTGCCAGAAATTTCTTTCTCTGAATTGACTCACTATTTTCCTATTTCTGATTCTTATCCATAAGTCCTAGGGCTCCCTCTGGAACCACACAGAACAATGACAATAATAGTTTATATTTACTGAGTGCTGATGGCTGGACGTTATGTATATTATATGCATTATTTCTTTTAGTTCCCACAACCTTAGGAATATGTTGTTTTTATTATCCTACCTTATGGATAAAGAAATGGAAGGTAAAAGAGATTATGTAACATTTCCAAGTACAGGGACAGCCAATATTTGAACCCAGGTGTGTCTGTGTCTCAGGCTTTTTTCTCTTAAGTACTTTGTTAGGTTCTGCTAAGCTGCCTGCAAGTCTAAGCCTGTGCCCTTGTGAGAGTCCTGTAGGGTTTGGAAGCCAGTTCTTCCATCAGAGTTACAGGTTTCTGCTCCTAAACTGTTATCACATCTGCCTTTAGCAACTTCTCCATGAAAAGTATGGTCAGATTACATAAAAGGACAGAGAGCTGACATTTCAAATTGTATGAATGATTTTGTGTCTACTTATTAATAGACAGACGTTTGTTCAATAAACACCTGGTAGATGTGTGGCAGGCTTTGGTTAGAAACCTACTTCCATTGTAACTTGGTAGCGATTTTGTGGGGAGATCAGTAATCCCACCACTTCAAATTGTCATCTACCAAAATATCTGACGTTCTCCGCTGAACAAACACACTAGGAACTGTAGAGTCAGTGAAGGGTCAAACTGGCCCAGGAGAGTTAGCAGTTCAATAACAAAGAGATATTTCTCCTCAGTCCACCCTGGGAATTTTGGGAGACTGCCTTCAGTTCGTTGTCAAGTTACTGAAGCACCTGAAGATTCAGGTATAGACAGTAGTGGAACCTTGACATCCTAATGTCATTGAGAAACATTCTTATGTGACTGCTGTCATTTTCCTTGGAAAAAAAACTAAATGTAAAGCAGTTGATTTCAATATGGTTGCCTTCCAGTTTCCTTTGAAAGAAGAATGTCCCGTCTTTTGGTCCCTTACCAAATACCTATTATTGACCTCCTTCGTTTCTAGATTTCTCATGGCATCTGTTGCTATTTTTCGGAAATAGGTTTCTTTTCCTTTTCCAACTATAAAAGCAAAACATAACTGTAAAATCAGGTTCAAATGTTCAAAGGAGGTTTAAATGTTCCAAAATCACATACCTGAGAGAATCTCTTTATTGTCCATATCTTTCTGCTTACATGTATAACTTATTATACATATATTATGATTTTGTTTCCAAGAGCCAAATTGGGTTAGATGTACTGTGTGCAACTTGATTTTTTTTTAACTTAACAACATGTTGTAAACATTCCCATGCCAGTTTTATGCACCTCTCTCTTGTTTTGAATGTCTGCTTAGTATTCTGTTCTTTTTAACTATGGCATAATTTAAAACTAGTACCATATGGGTAGTTTTAAGCTGCTTCCAGTTATTATTATTAAGACATTTCTGGAATGAGCCTACTTGGGTAAATTATCTCTGTGCCGATGTGTGGGCATTGCAATGGGGGAGGGAGGCTAGAATATTCCTAGAAATGAAATTATGAGAAAAAGGACACAAGTAATTATGGTTTTCAAATCTTTGGTTGAACTAACCTCTGGAAAAATTGCACTAATTTATACATTTACCAACAGCAAATTTGAGGGTTCAGGTATATATATTTTTAACAACAAAACCCTTTTTATTTTAAAATAGTTACAAAAGAGTTGCATTTATATATACAGAGAATTGCCATGTACTCTTCATCCAACTTTCCTGACTGATACCATCATAAATAACCCTGGC
>JAVSCE010018175.1:0-27635 GCA_032199065.1 Smutsia gigantea | reverse complement strand
TCCATGAATTGTGTTTTCCTGAATAATTCATATTCATCAGTGGACTCTTTGCCAAACAATTCACTGTCTCTTGTTTTGGTGATTTGAGTCGTGGCACTTCAGGCGTGCTTTTGACTCTCTTAGTGGGAGAGTGAAGCTTGAACCCTCAGCCACATATGTCTCAGAATCATAGATTCCCTCTCCCCAAAGTCTTGTGTGTGGAGAAGTTTATTAGATAGCCTTCCCCTCAGGCAGAGAGCAGGTCACGCTCCATGCCATTATTCTGATATTTTAAGGTGTACGTGTAATTTTAATGAAGTATGTGGCTGCTGTGAAGTGCCCACGGTTAGTTGGCCATTGTGCTGAATATCTTCAGACAGCTTGTTCTCAGGATAGAGTGGTTGAAGCCATTAGTCTTATCTGTGTAATTCATCTCTCTTATCTTGGGTGGAGGCTGAGAGTCAGGGCAGGCAAAGGTTTTCAGTGGGTTAGGCTATTAACAAGAGAGTTTTCGATTTCTAGGAACTAGGTTTGAGGGGTTGTGTTGCAAAATGATTGAAGCTTGAAGGAAAGCCAGGACATGACCGAACCATCAGTTTATATTTGCGTGGCCATCCTGGCTTCATCCCATAACCCTTTGAGTTTGGAAAAGGGAGAACTGTAGTGTAAATCTCAGTAAAGATTAGAACTGTATAAAGAAAAAATGCAGAGAGTAACTTCTACATACCCGGTGCAACGGCAAGAGGGACAGTGAGAAGTCTGAGCAAAGCCTTCACAAATGGAAAAAAAAATGCAATTTTCATCCTGAAATTTTTGGATGATTTTATTTGGATTCTCACACATGTCCTCCAGATTTGGGTTTCTTTGGCTTTGCGTGGATTCCTCCAGCTTTCGTCTTTGGAGTTTAACTCCCTCGCACCCTTCATCTTGACCACTGTCAAAGGAACAGGCTTGGTTCCTGCCTGCAGAGAGCTCTGTTTTCTCCTGCCTATTGCCTGGAGAACCACTTTCCCGAAAGAACCTCCATAGGCAGCCTATCTGGCCGTCTGCTGATCATAAACCTATCGAGAGTTAGGGCCTCTGAATCCTACTGTGAAGTCTGAACTCCCTCCCAGGTTTCTTAAGCCGTGTCCTTCATACATGAAATATAGTGGATGCTAAATGGATATTTATGAAAAGGCTGATCAGTGTTGTCCATTCGTCATTCTGTGATCAGTGATGTAGTTTTTCTGCTGGTGGTAGAAATTCTGAACAATAAAAGTAAGTGTGAAAGAAATCCTCTAGGAAAACACAACCAAGAGGAAGATACATAAAGATACTGGCTCACATGACCGTGGAGGCAGAGAAGTCTCAGGGTTTCAGTTTGCCAGCTTGGAGACCCAGAAAAGCCAGCAGTGTGGTTTTGAAGGCCTGAGGTCCAGGGAGCTGATGGTGTAGATTCCAGTCTGAGTCTGCAAGTCTGGGAGCCAGGAATGCAGACCCAGACATAATGTTTAATCAGATATCTGGGCATCCCATGGCCCAGTCAGGGTGACACATAAAATTAGGCATGCCAACTATCTGTCTAGTGGAAGCTGCAGAGCGTTAACTGCAGAAGGCTGTGTATGAATATCCAAGAGGGCGCTTGACACTGTCCCAAGGGCTCTGTGGTCAGTGCTGGCCATGTAAAGGAACTGCGGCCGCAGGAAAACCTAGTTAGAAGTTCATTGGATGATTTTAACAGCTTGGATTAGGAAAGCAGCTCCTAATGATGGTTGTGTTCAAGTATTAAAAATAATAAATACTTTCTATTTATTTTGGTAGATTTGTTTCTTTCGAAGCCAGAGTTAACTTTGTTATTTCTTTCCCTTGCTACTTGTCCATTTGTGCCTTTCTTCTTTTTTTTTTCCTTCTGTAAGCGGCATCGTTTCCCCGCAAGAGGGCGGCACACGTAATACAGTGGAAAGGCGCTGGCAGGGTCAGAAACTTGAGAGTCATGTGGAGTTAGTCGTTTAGGGATCTTTGTGAAAGTTGCATTTGTAGAGGTAATGACTTTGGGGCACAGAGCATCCTGTATCTTTGAGATTTATTCCTGCACATGTTTGAACACTTGCAAAAAATTTAAACCTTCCGCTTTGAAGACAGACTGGTAACTACTTTCCTGCTGTAACTGAGAGAGCTTTAAGGAGGACCTGGCTTGGGTGTTTCCATTCCAGCAAATGCTGTGGTATGTAGTTACTCTTTAAGAAACTGTGGTTGGGCGTAAAGCCTCCTATTGAATGTATCCCGTCCAGGTGTAAAGGCCCTGAGAAGCTGGAGCACCCTGGGAGTGCGGCAGTAAAGGGAATCACATGTTTGGGCTCTGGAGGCAAACATAATCCTGGCACATCCTGGCTGTGTGACCTCCTCGAGGCCACTTACCCTCTCTGAACCTTCATCTGTAAAAATGGGGAAAAACAAACAAATGTTGTCATCTGTAAAAAATGACAGTGCAAAATACAAATGTTGCAATTGTGTGCTGTGGCGCCTTGTGTTATTTTTAACGGAGGTAATTGTGTGGAAAGCAATTGTTCCATCCAGCTTTGGGCCCATGTTTCTGTCCCCTGTAATGACTGTAATTTCCTAGGAACCCTGCAGATACTTTTGATTGGAATGACTCGTTTAGCCCTCATTTTCTTGAGAAACCTCTATTTCTTTCAAAGATAACATTTGGGTGGGGAACATAACTTCCACTACAGGAGTTTTCTTGTGGGGCTTAAATGCGATGCATTATTTGTGAAAACTGAAAATAGTAAAGCTGCCTGTGTAGGCTACTATGTTTACGTTGCAGACGAAGATGAATTACACTTACACAGATGGTTTTTGAAAAACGATTTGCCTGTACTGCCTGAGTTCTGACATTAGGCGGCAGGCAAGGCTTAGAAGAGCTAAATAGTAAAAAGATGGGTTAACGCCGCCTTGTCCAGTAGAAATACAATGTGAGAGCCACATGAGTAATTTTAAAGGTCCTATAGCCACATTAGGAAAGTGAAAAGAAACAAGGGAAGTTAATTTTACTAATATATTTTAATTAAACCTAACATCTTTGAAATAGTGTCATTTCAACCTGTGGCTCTAGCCACATTTCATGTCTGGGTAGCCACATGTGGCTAGAGTTTACTGCAATAAACCCAAGCTGACAAATTGGGTCTTAACATTATTTTCTGACAGAATTATAAGTTATTTGTATTTTGATGGGTCGATCATAGGGCACAATATTTTATCTCCCTTTATTTCACTTAGTTTCTTTTTATGTTTTATTCTTTTTTTTTCTCCCCCCTAAATGACACTTGCAAATTTAGAGAAAGTGCCAGGAAAGTGAGTTTGTAACCTCAAGTCATAAACAGTGGGGAAGGTGGTTCTGTTTCCTAATGAGCTGCCTGGGAGATCATTCTTTGCAAGAGTATATTTTTAGGGAGATAGAAGTGAAAAAATAATTTGGAATAGAAGTGTGTGTGTGTGTGTGTGTGTGTGTGTGTGTGTGAGATGGCTTCAGTCACTAAGTCTTAAGGTTACTCCCTGGACAACTTATTTTAACCAATAATGGGCATATACCAACCGGAGTGAAGTCCAGCGGTACCGTTGTCATACGCTTTCTTCTGTAACTGTCCTGTCTTCTTCGCTTGTGTCCCACCCCAGTGAATGGTTGCTTCATTAACTGTGTGGGTACATTTCTGTGTGGGTGACTCCACAGGAATATCCTGTATGTTATGAACAAGAGGGAAGATTGTGCGATGGTTAAGAAGCCTGTGTTTTCACAGGGATGTCAAGGGCATCTGTGTGACCATGCTCATGCTGGGGGCCTTTTTTACACTAAAAAGCACAGAGGCCCCACTGCAGCTATATTGCCTCTGAATCTCGCAAGGTGGAGCCCAGGCAACTGTATTATTTCACAGCCACCTGGTGAGTATCTAGGTCTGCAGGCAAAGATAAGAACCGCTGATTGAGAAGGGAAAAAAATCAGAAGTTTGACTCTAGCTCCTGTTAACCTACAGTTTGATCAGAGTGCCAACGAGTCTCCATTTCGGCCTTGCCTGGCCACCACGGCTGGGCTGAGGAGAGGTGTGCTCCCCCTGTAAAGGGGACCTCTGCCTCCTCCTCTCTGGGAGGGCTGGAAGTCCTAGCTCATTTTGCACTCCATGACCATTCCCAGATGGGAAAAACCTCCAGCATGAGGGATTCCATTCCTTCACTCCCTTGTACCCTACTTTATTTTTCTCCAGTGCTTGTCATATTCTCGACATTTAATAATAAGGGAGAGGAACAGATTACATAAGGGTTAATATTCGACTTCTTCTCATCTCCCCAGCTGCAGGTCCCAGTGCCACTGGCAAGGGCAGCTTTGTGAAAATACCTGAAAAATGAGCGTGTTTCACAGTCATGTTCATGGGAAGGGAGGGCTGTCTCACTGACAGGGGAATAAAGAATTTCAGTTCCTTAAATGAGCTTGTGAGCCATCGTATGGGGCAGCTCAGGCTTTTTCTCCTGCCCCTTTTTTGAGTCTTTGAGGCAGACCAGACAGTGATCAGCCTTTGAAGAGTCCTTTGGGTAGTTAGGAAAAAGATTCTCCTTCCCTTGAGAAGAAAGTTCCTCTTTCCCCTTTCAAGCCATGCACTTCCACGCCACTAAACAAAGCCTACACTCTGGGGTTTAAAAAGCCACAGGTCAATATCTCATCTGTATGTCAGTGCTGTACTAGGAAATCAGAATCTTTTGTCCCATATAATGAAAATGAAATCATTGGTAAAAAGAATCAGGAGGGACAGAGGTGGGGCAGGAAGAAAAATGAGGTTTTGTGTTTTCCTGGCATAGCTTGGATGCTTGAGGTATTTCAGCCGATGTGGTGGTGTCAGAGTAGGCCACAGAATAGCACAGTGGAGTAACATTATGGAAGGGACTCTTCAAAAAGGATTAATGGATTGTGAGAATACTGGACGTACAGGACCTACAGTTTCACTGCTAAAGCTGTGCTCCGTCCATGCTTATGTTTTAGGGAATGTCTGAAATCAGAGAACAACTATAAACAATTTAAACAGGGCTCAGGTATCCTGGGGGTGGTAGGCATCTCCTGCTGGGATTTCCTTTCCTGTCTCTTATATGTTGTGGAGAAAATAGTAGGGTCCTGGAGTCAGAAAGGAAACAACAGAGAACTTTGTTCTGGGAAAATACAATAATGAGCATGAAATGAAGTAAATGAAGATCCATAGTCTTGTTAGAAGCAGATCATTGTTCCCTAGTTAGATATTTGCTAAAGGGCTGGAAATAAATACCAGCCGTCCAGGGGTGGGGGAGACTCTAACACTTGGTGGTGAATTGAAGAGTATAAAGTTGAGGTGTGTGTCTTCTTCCCCCAGATCAAACACAGTTACGGAGTTTCTTATTGGGAAAGCATTTGCAAAGGATGGCGGAAGGCATTTCTTTCGAGAGGACCTTTGAAAGCCTGTTTAGATTTGGGCCAGGGAAGTGAACATGTGTTGTTGACTGGATCCTACCCCTTTCCCCCAGATGTCCTGGGATCATCTCACAGACTTCCAAATAAGTGTCATCTCATCCAGGACAGTAATTTCTAACTGGGGGCATTGTAAATGTTTGAGTTATTGCTGGCCAATCATATCATATAGAAAGTGATGCCCATATGTAAAGAGTGAGCAGCAATCAACATTTATTATTTTTCTAGTTAGTTTACTTTTAGGGCACTGAAACGTCCACAGAATGGCTAGATCAGCATTTGTTGCCAGATATGTGTATATTTTCTCCTGAGGAAAAATGATGGTGTCAAATCTCTCCAGGTGGGAGCAAGGTTATTAGCCTGTATCCTCTACCCAATGTTGTGCAGATCTTGGATTTGTTCTCCAATGAGTCTGACTTGTGACTCGGGTGTGTGACACATCAGAACCTGGATTGTTTCTCTAAGTCACTGAAACTTTAATTCAAACCCTGTTAATTTTAGAATGTGTGATGATCCTGAAATGATAAGCCTGACATTTACCTGTGTGCTGTCTAAGAAAAGAGATTTGCTGAGCAAATAAATAGTGTAAATAGATTTGGCTGGGAGCTGTTTAAGTCATCTTAAAATTGTCAAGTGCTTTGGAAGCCTTTTTTTTAACATAAGATCAAAATGCTTGCACTTTAGGTCTGTAAAGTCCTAGCTGTGTAACTTATTGAATAACAAAGTTGTTCAGTCTCTCTGAGCCTCAGTTTCTGTTTCCTGGAAACTGGTATAACAACATCCCTTATCTCCAAATGTTTCATGAGGTTTAAATGAAATACTTCATATAAAGAGTTTGGTATTACATTTGGAACTTAATGTGTTTATTTTATTTTTGTTTTTTTGACAGCTTCATTGAGGTGTAACTGACATATATAGTAAACTGTACATATTTAAAAGTGTACAATTTGATAAGTTTTAACACACACACACACACACATATGTATATGTATACATACCCTTGAAACCATCTCTGTGATCAAAATAATGAATATACATATCACTCCTGAAAGTTTCCTTGTGCCCCTTTGTAGTCAGTCCCTCTATATCTCTCCCTACCCTCTCCAGGCATCCACTAATCTTTTTGTTATTACAGATGAGTTTGAATTTTCTAGAATTGTGTTTAAGTGGAATCATAGAGTACTTAGTCTTTTGTTTTTTACCCCTAGTTTGGCTATTTATTTATATTTACATTTTATTAAAGTATAATTCACATAAAATATCATACTAATTTCAGGTGTATATCATAGTGATTTGATATTTTTATACATTAGAATATGATTCCCACAAGAAGTGTATTTACCATCTGTCTACATAAAAATTATTACAAAATTATTGACTATATTTGCTATGCTGTGCATTATATTCCATGACTTATATTCTAACTGGAAGTTTGTATGTCTTAATTCCCCTCCCCCCCCATTTTGGTAACCGACAGTGTCCCCTATCTGTGAGTTTATTTTGTTTCATTTTGTTTGTTCATTTGTTTTGTTTTTTAGATTCTACACATAATTGAAATCACATGGTATTTGTCTTTGTCTGATTTATTTCACTTAACATAATACCCTATCATTCTATCCATGTTCTCACAGGCAAGATTTCATTCTTTTTTATGGCTGAGTAATATTCTATTGTATGTATATGTGTCTGTGTGTATCACATATTTCTTGTTTATTCATCTTTTGATGGACACTTAAGTTGTTTCCATATCTTGACTCTTGTAAATGATGCTGCAGTGAACATAGAGGTGTGTACATCTTTCAAATTGATGTTTTCATTTCCTTTAGACAATACCCAAAAGTGGAATGCCGGATTGTGTGGTAGTTCTATTTTTAATTTCTTGAGGGACCTTCATACTGTTTTCCATAATATCTGCACCAGTTTATACTCCCACCAGTGGAGCACAAGGGTTCCCTTTCTCCCCATCCTCTCCAACACTTATTTTTTGTCTTTTAGATAATAGCCAATCTGATAGGTGTAAGGTGATATCTCATTGTGGTTTTGATTTGCATTTCCATGGTGATTAGTGATGTGGAACATCTTTTCATGTGTCTGTTGGCCATCTGTATGTCTTCTTTGGAAAGATGTCTATTCAGGTCCTTCACCCATTTTTTAAATTAGGTTGTTAGTTTTTTGATATTAAGTTATGTGAGTTCTTTATATATTTTGGATATTAACGCCCTATCAGACCTATGATTTGCAAGTATCTTCTCTTTAGGAGGTTGCCTTTTCATTTTGTTGAGGGTTCCTTTGCTATGTGGAAGCTTTTGAGTTTGATGTAATTGGATTTGTTTATATTAGCTATTGTTGTCCTTGCCTGAGGAGACTGGTCCAAAAAATATTGCTAAGACTGATGCCAAAGATCTTACTGCCTGTGTTTTCTTCTAGGAGTTTTATGGTTTTCTTCTAGGAGTTTTATGGTTTCAGGTCTCATATTCATCTTTAAGGCATTTTGAGTTTATTTTTGTGTATGGTGTAAGATAGTGGTCCAGTTTTCCTAGCATCACTTATTGAAGAGACTGTTCCATAGGTTCTTGGCTTTTTTGTCATAGATTAATTGAAGTTACATGTGTGGTTTTATTTCTAGACTCTCCCTTCTGTTCCATTGATCTATTTCCGCTGCCTATTTTTATGCCAGAACTGTAGCTTTGTAATAGAGTTTGAAATCAGGCAGCATGATACTTCCAGCTCTGTTCCTTTCAAGATTGCTTTGGCTATTGAGGGTCTTTTGTGTTTCCATACGAATTTTACAGTTTTTCCTGGTTCTGTGAAAAATACCATTGATATTTTGATGGAGAATGCACTGAATATGTAGATTAGGGAATATGGACATTTAAAATATTAATTTTTCCAATATGTGAGCCTAGGATATCTTTCCATTTATTTGTGTTTTCTTCAATTTCTTTCACGAATGTCTTATTGTTTTCAAAGTACAGGACTTTAAACACCTTGGTTAAATTTATTCCTAAGTATTTTATTATTCTTGGCACAACTATAAATGGGATTATTTTTCTTAATTTCTTTTTAACATCTCATTTTTAGTGTATAGAAACAACTGATTGCTGTGTTAACTTTGTACCCTTAAACTTTACTAAGTTCCTTTGTTCTAATAGTTTTTGGTGAAGCCGTTAGTGTTTTCTGTATATATTATCATATGTCATCTGCAAGTTGTCACAGTTTTCCTTCTTCCTTCTCAGTTTGGATGCCTTTTATTTATTTCTGTTGGCGAATTGATGTTGGCTATGTCTTCTAATACAACACTGAATTAAAGTGGTGACAGTGGGCATCCTTGTCTTGTTCCTGACCTTAGAGGAAAAGCTTTCAGCTCTTTACCACTGAGTATGATGTTAACTGTGGGTTGTCATGTATGCTTTTTATTATGTTGTGGTATACATTCTGTTTTTTCCCACTCCGTTGAGAGTTCTTATCATGACTAGATATTGAATTTTTGTTAAATGCTTTTTTGCATCTATTGAAATGACCATATGATTTTAATCCTTTCTTTTGTTAATTTGTATCAACATTGATTGATTTGTGGATGTTGACCCATGCTTACATTGCTGGAATAAATCCCACTTGATCGTAGTCATTGGTCCTTTTCATGTATTGTTGAATTCAGTTTGCTACTATTTTGTTGATATTTTTGCAGGTATGTTCACCAGTGATGTTGGCCTGTGATTTTCTTTTTGTGTTATATTTTTGTCTGGTTTTAGTATCAGGGCAATGTTGGCCTTATAAAATAGGTTTGGATGCATTCCTTCCTCTTCCATTTTTTTTTTGAATAATTTGATAAGGATGGGTATTAACTTGCCTTTAAATCTTTCGTAGAATTCACTTATGAAGACATTGGTTGCTTACCTGATCTTAGAGGAAAAGCTTTCAGCTTTTCATCGAGTATGATGCTAACTGTGGGTTTGTCATATATGGTTTTTATTCTGTTGAGGTTAGCTTTTGTTATTATTTTATTGTTACCTTTTGGGGGGGGAGGGAATTTAAAAATTACTTATTCAGTTTCATTACTTGTAGTCAGTCTATTCAGATTTTATATTTCTTTATAATTCAGTCTTGGAAGGTTGTTTCTAGGAATTTATCCAGTCTAGGTTTTCAAATTTGTTGTTGTAGAACTGTTTATAGTAGTCTCTTATCCTTTGTATTTCTGTTGTATCAGTTGTAACTTCTCTTTCATTTCTGATTTTGTTTCTTTGGGCCCTCTTTTTTCTTGGTGAGTCTGGCTAGAGGTTCATTGATTTTGTTTATCTTTTCAAAGGAACAGGTTTTAGTTTCATTGCTCTTTTCTATTTTTTTTCATTCTTTTTTAGTCTCTATTTCATTTATTTTGCTCCGATCTTCATTATTTCTTTTCTTCTACTAAATTGGCCTTTGTTTTTCTAGTTCCTTTAGTTATAAATTTAGATTGCTTATTTGGCATTTTTCTTATTTCTTGAGATAGGTGTTTATCACTATGAATGCCCCCTTAGCTGCTTTTTCTGGATCCCTTAGATTTTGGAAAGCTGTGTTTCTATTTTCATTTGTTGCAAGATATTTTTTGATTTGATTTCTTCTTTGAGTTATTTGTTGTTTTGTGACATGCTGTTTTTTTCTCCACATGTTTTGTTTGCTCTCCAATTTTCTTCTTGTAATTGATTTCTAATTTCATACTCTTGTGGTCAGAAAAGATGTTTGTTAGGATTTCAGTCCTCTTGAATTTATTGAGACTTGTTTTGTGGTCTAACCTGTGATCTAGCCTAAGGAAAGTTCCATGTGCACTTGATAAAAATGTGTATTCTGTAATTTAAAAAAAATGAAAGGTACTGTATGTATCTTTTAAGTCTATCTGGTCTAATGTTTCGTTTAAGGCCAATGTTTCTTTATTGATTTTCTGTCTAGATGATCTTTCCATTGATATAAGTGGGGTATTAAGCTCCCTTACTAATTCTGTGTTAGTGTCAGTTTCTTCTTTTATATATATTACAATTAGCTTTATATATTTAGGTATGCCTATGTTGGGTGCATAAATATTTATGAATGTTATTACATCCTCTCCATGGATTGACCCTTTTATCATTACATAATGCCCTTCTTTGTTGTTTGTTACAGTCTTTGAAAGTCTATTTTGCTTGATCAGAGTGTTGCTACACCGGCTTTCTTTTGTTTCCATTTGCATGAAACATCTATTTCCATCCCTTCACTACTAGTCTGTGTGTCTCATATCTGAAGTGAGTCTCTTGTAGGCAACATGTAGATGGGTTTTGTTTTTTTATCCATTCAGCCTCCCTATCTCTTTTGATGGAGTGAATTTACATTTAAAGTAATTATTGATAGGTATGTACTTATTGCCACTGTGTTGTTTTCTGGATTTCTTGTACTTCTCTATTCCTTTCTTCTCTTGATGTCTTCCCTTGTGGTTTGATGGTTTCCTTTAGTGTCACATTTGGGTTCCTTTCTCTTTATTTTTTGTGTGTCTGTTACAGGTGTTTGGTTTGTGGTTACCATGAGGTTCATACACATGACTCTCTATATACAATGTAATATAATACATAATATGTAATGTAATATGTATAACATGATATATAATATATATTATATAGTCTCTTTTAAGCTGGTAGTCACTGAAGTTCAAGTGTATTCTAAAAGCACTACATATTTACGCCCCGTCCACATTTTGTTTTTCATGTCATATTTTATGTTTTTGTGTATCCCCTATTTATTGTAGTTATAGTGAATTTACTGTATTTGTTTTTAACTCTCATACTAGCTTTTTAAGTGGCTGATCTACCACCTTTACTACATATTTGCCTTTTGAAATGAGATTTTTTTCCCTCCATATGTTTTATTTCTAGTTATGGCCTTTTTTTTTTCTCCATTTAATAAAGAAGACCCTTTAGCATTTCTTGTAAGGCTAGTTGGTGGTGACAAACTACTTTTGTTTTTGCTTGTCTGGGAAACTCTCTTTTCTTTAATTCTGAATGACAGCCTTGCTCAGTAGAATATCCTTGGTTGTAAGGTTTTCCCTTTCAGTACTTTAAATAAATCATACCAGTCCTTTCTGGCCCGCAAAATTTCTGCTGAAAAGCCAGCTGCAGTCTTATAGAGTTTCTCTTAAATGTGACTGTTTTTCTCTTGCTCCCTTTAAGAGTCTCTCTTTATCTTTAACTTTTGCCATCTTAATTATAATTTGTGGATCTCTGCGTTCATCTTCTTTGGGACATTCTTTGCTTCCTTGTTCTGGATGTCTGTTTCATTCTCCAGATTAGGAAAGTTTTCAGCCATTATTTCTTCAAATATTTTTCTGCTCCTCTGTTTGTGTATTCTTCTGGAACCCTTATAATGTGATTCTTAGGCACTATTAATGTTGTCTCAGGCATTGTTTAAGCTATCCTCATTTTATAAAAAATTAGTTTTAATTTTTATAATTCTGATTAGGTGATTTCCACTATTACAGATTGCTGATCCATTCTTCTGTATCATCTAATCTGCTATTGATTCCTTCTTGGTAATTTTCAGTTCAGTTATTGTATACTTTATCTATGATTGGTTCTTTCTTTTTTTTAATTATTTTTTTTATTATGGTATCATTGATGTACACTCTTAGGAAGGTTTCACAAGAAAAACAATGTGGTCACCACATTCCCCCTTATTATCGAGTCCCCCCGGTTCTTTCTTATATATTCTATATTTTATTATGTTTCTTATTTATTTTAATTTTTAAATATTTTCTACTAAAACATAGAAAACATTTGTTGAAGTTCTCTGTGTGTTCCTCCATTCTTCTCCCAAGTTTGGTGAATATTTTTATGACTTTTAATTTTTGATCAGGTAAATTACTTATTTCCATTTCATTAGGGCTTTAAAAATTTTTTGTTCTGGGGTTTTGTCGTGTTCTTGTGTTTAGAACATATCCTCTGTCTCTTCCTTTTGTTCCACTCTTTGTGTTTGTTTCTATGAATTAGGTAGTTTTCCAGTTTGTTCATCTAGTCTTGAAGGAGTGGCCTTGTGTAGGAGTGTCCCGCAAAGACTGTCTGGCAGCTTTCGCTGGCCAGCTAGAGCAGGAATGAGTGCAGATTGGAGGTCTCCTGGTGCAAATCAGGGCCACCCTTGGAGGACAGCTGGAGCTAGAACATGCATGGGCCAGAGTGCTCTCAGGACATGCCATACCAGAGCCACTCTGGAGGAATGGCTGGAGCTGGGGTGTGATATAGTGAGTCATAAGAAACACATATTTGGTCTTTCAGATGACCAAATATATATTTCCCAGGTATATTTGTTCTTCATTCACAGTTCCTGAAAGCACTGCAGAGTCTTAAAGGTAAATGGGTGTTTTGTCATGTTAATGAGAGACTTTTGGGGCTGGAGTCTCTCATTAACCCAAGGGCAGGGGCAATGGTCAATAATTTAGTCAATAGTGACTATGCCATGAAACCCTCACAAAACCCATGAGAAAAGCTTATTGCTCTCTGGGATCCTGCTTCTCTGTTGGGGAGAGCTTCTATGCTTGGGGAACCAGAACACCTCCATGTGCCACTGAGCCGGGCCCTGAGCTCCACAAAAAAACAGACACTCCTTTATTTGGGACCTTGCCCTATGTATATCTTCATCTGGCTGTTAACTTGTATCCTTTACAATATCCTTTATTAAACTGGTAAATGTAAGTGTTTTCCTGAGTTCTGTGAGCCACTCTAGCAAATTAATTGAACCTAAGGGGGATGTTGTAGGAACCTCCAATCTGTAGCGGGTAGTTCAGAAGCACAGGTAACTGGGATTTGCTACCAGCGTCTGGAGGAGGGTGGTGGAGGTCAGTTTCATAGGCCAGAGCCCTTAATATGGTGCTGTCTCTGGGTAGGTAGCATCAGAACTGAGTTGCATTCTTGGACACCCTGCTAGTGCTTGAGAATTGCTTGGTGTTGTGTGTTGGAGGACACACACCCACACACACACACACACACGCTGAAATCAGGTTCTGGAACTCAAAAGGAGTTATACTACTATTACTGGTGTGTATAATACTATTACTGTTGTTGTATATGAAAAACTTACCACGTGGGGCCAGTGGGCATGGGGGGCCCAGGGTGTGTCACACCACTTCTGCCGTGGGAGGGCTGTGGTAGCTGGTGTGGGCTAGTGGTCCCAGGTTGCTGGGATCAGGATGGGACCCTGCTCCTGTCCATGTGATCGAGGTGGAGGGGAACATAAAAAAAATAGCACTGACTGGCACCTCTGATCCCAGGGAGAGTTCCAGCAGTTCTCCCCATTTGTGGATGCTCCAGGGTTAATAAATGGATTTCCTTCACTTATAGTCTAGTTGCCCTTTAAACCACTGTTTATTCTTTGTGCCCCAGGAAGGGTGAGCTTGTGCACGGGTCCCTCAGTGGTATCTCTCCCTAGTGTAGGTCATCATGTCGTGGGTGAAGTTCTCATCATTGCTGTGTGTCTCTCTCTCCTACCCTTCTGTGTGTGGTCACTTTATCTTTTGTTGTGCACAAGCTGTTCCGTCAACCCTTAGTTCTTCTTCCAGAGGAATTGCTCTATATGTAGTTGTAGATTTGGTGGGAGGAGGTGAGTTTCAGGTCTTTCCAAACCTCCATTTTGGATCACCCTCTTTTAAAAATTTGTTTCTGCATAAATGTTTTACAGTTCATCCATTGTGTGTGTATCAGTAGGGTATTTGAGTTACTGAGCAATATTCTTTTGTCTGCCACACACTATTTATCCATTCACCTGTTGATGGACATTTGCAGTGTTTCCAGTTTTGGTTGTCACAAACGGAGGTGTAAAGAACATTTCATACAAGTCTTACGTGGACATTATGCTTTCATTTCTATCAAGTAAAGACCTAGGGAGCAGAATGGATGATTTATGTGATAGATGTATGTTTGACTTGTTAAGAAACTGTCAAATTCCATTTCAAAAGGGTTGTACCAACTCATGTTCTCATTAGCATTTATGAGAGTCCCAGTTCCTTCACATTCTTGTAGCATTTATGAGAGTCCCAGTTCCTTCACATTCCTGTATAGTTTGTATTTTTAATTTCAGCCATTTCAGTAGATGTGAAGTGATATGGTGGTTTTAATTTGCCTTTCCCTCATGACTAATGATAGTGTATATATTTTCATTTGCTTTTCCATACATCTCTGGTGAAGTGTCTCTTCAAATCATTTACCCATCAAGTCATTTGCCCATATTTAAAAAGTTGGGTTAGTTTTTTAATATTGGGCTTTGAGAGTTCTCTCTATATAATCAATACAATTCTTGCATTAACTAAAGGAATTGCAAGTATTTTCTCCCAGCCTATTCATTCTCTTAACAGAGTCTTTTGAAGAAAAGTGTTTTGTTTTGATGAAGTTCAGTTTACCCAGACCACAGAGGTTATTTTCTATGAATGTTTTAGTTTTAGGCTGTACATTTAGGTCTGTGATTGATCTTGAGTTAATTTTTGTATATGAGGCACTTGATGCATTTTTAGTGGAAAAAAAATATTGCTCATTATAAATTCTCTCCTCGTTACCTAGGTGAAGTTGCTGAGAGTTCTTGAAAATAATAAAATCATAGATTTATTTTTAAATAACTTACATGTAATAATAAGCCAGATAGATAGTCCCACACCTAATTAGGGTGAATTAGTGAGTTAAAATAAAGGTGTGAAATAATTTAAACAACAGAGCTTTTCAGATAAGAATATTTTAAACATATCAAATCTGTGCAGCTCTGAACAATGAGAAGAATACCAACCCAGAAGCCAGGAAACCAGCTTTCCTTTCAGACTTGGACAGTGACTAGTTCTGTAGACCATGCCAAATTATTTTGACAAATTGTCTAGTCTCTTGGCCTCAGTTTCTACAGCTGTGAAACATAGAAGTTAAGTGAGTTTTTAAGTTCACAATGTGTAGATCTGCCCACTAGTGGTGCGGCACATTCTTAAGGGTCCATATATCCATCTTAATACCAATGATTGAGTAGATTGGATAGCTGTCCCTCATCTGTAGATCTCATTTTTCAAGGATGTGTTGATGGCATTTTGATGAAAAATCAGTTGACTTAAGAGGACTTTGACTTCCCATTAATGCTGTGTCCTGTATGCAAGATTGAAGAGTACGACAATGTAAACACTGTCTGTTTGGAAATATACTGTGAACTTCATTCTTGTAGTAAAACGTATTCTTACTCACTTTAGCTGAGAAGCCTCCAGTTAGAAAAGATCTTCTGCTAAGGTTCTTTCAAGCTTTGAGGTGTAATGACGCACTGATGTAACAAATTGGTTAGCAGCTCTGGCCAGTTGATTTCAGCATCCCTGAGATGCCAGTTTATTTAGATGGTTCCAGCCCATGTGACTCAAAGACTTGACTCTGCTCCCCTCCCTCTGACAGTGTTCCTCACCCTCCTTCATCTGTGCTACTCATGACTTAGGTGGGGTGGGTGTTACATACACATTGTAGTAGAATGTATTTGTAACTGAAGCCCTCCTGAGGGGTAGAACAGGAATCTCTGTGAATTCCGTGTTTTCTCTATGTTTTGGAATCTCTGAATTCTGTGTAAAAAGAAACATCTCTTATGGACTGACACGTGGTCCATATGGTGCTATATGCATTTTTTTTTACTAATAGCTACATGTTTACATACACGCCATCAGCAATATTTACAAATTGCTTGGGGTCATAGACTATTTATGTGACTAATTTTTTTTTTAATTTTATTTTTGTGCCCAAGGGTGTTTCTTTAATGATGAAACAATGTTGCTAAATTGATAGACCTTATGCTCTCTTACCTTGGCCAACATCCCTGAGGACAAGACAGAATTCTTTTCAGCTCTCCTTCCCTCACCCACTTCCTTCATGCTCTGGGGCCTCTTGAAATCTCTAGGAAAGATCTCTGCTCCTTTTTCTGAGTTTTAACAGAACTGAAATCTTCACCCTACTCCTCTTTCTGTTTTGCTGTATTTTTTTAAATTGAAGTATCATTAATATACAATCTTATGATGGTTTCAAATATACAACACAACGGTTCAGCATTCACCCATATTATCAAGTCCTCACCCCCTCCACTGTGGTCACTGTCTATCAATGTAGTAAGATGTTATTTGTTCATTAATTGTATTCTCTGTGCTGTACTACCATCCCCGTGACCTACTTATATTGTGATTGTGAATTATAGCGCCCCTTTAATCCCCTTCTCCCTCCCCAGCCACCCTCTCCAGCCCCTCCCCTTTGGTAACCACTAGTCCCTTCTCAGTGTTGATGAGTCTACTGCTGTTTTGTTCCTTCTGTTTTGTTGTTATACTCCACAAATGAGGAAAATCATTTGGTATTTGTCTTTCTCTGCCTGGCTTATTTCACTGAGCATAATGTCCTCTAGATCCATCCATGTTGTTGCAAATAGCAGGATTTCTTTTCTTTTTATGGCTGAATAGTATTCCATTGTGTATATGTACCACATCCTCTTTGTCTGTTCATCTCTTGATGGACACTTAGGTTGCTTCCATTTCTTGGCTATTGTAAATAGCAGCAATAAACATAGGGGTGCATCTGTCTTTTCAAATCAGGGATCTTGTTTTCTTTAGGTAAATTCCTAGGAGTGGAATCCCTGGGTCAAAAGGTATTTCTATTTTGAGTTTTTTGAGGAACCTCCATACTGCTTTCCACAATGGTTGAACTAATTTACATTCCCACCAGCAGTGTAGGAGGGTTCCCTTTACTCTCCATCCTCACCAGCATTTGTTGTTTCTTGTCTTTTGGATGTTGGCCATCCTCACTGGTGTGAGGTGATATCTCATTGTGGTTTTAATTAACATTTCCCTGATGATTAGTGATGTGGAGCATCTTTTCTTGTGCCTGTTGGCCATCTATATTTCTTCTTTGGCGAAGTGTCTGTTCAGGTCCTCTGCCCATTTTTTAATCGAGTTATTTGTTTTTTTGTTATTGAGGCATATGAGTTCTTTATGTATTTTGAATGATAACCCCTTATTGGTTAAATCATTTACAAATATATTGTCCCATACTGTGGGATGCCTTTTTGTTCTGCTGATGGTGTCCTTTGCTGTAGAGAAGCTTTTTAGTTTGATGCAGTGTGACTAATTTTCTTTGCAATCCTATGAATTTTATTTGTGCATTTGTAATAGTTGTTCTGAGAGGAGGCTTGTAGGTTTCACCATGGCATGCAAAAGATAAAGACTGCTGTTTCCAGCTATGTCTTAGCCTACATGCCCTTATTAGCATGTCCTGTAACTCAGTAAGGGTGGCTGCTAGCGCAGGCATCCATTAGCATCATTAGGGACCTGTTTCCCCACAGGGAAGTGATTTGATGGTCACGTGGGAAGCAGCTATGCCATGACCTCACATGTCAACAAAGATAATCCAGCTGGGAAAGGGAAGAGAGGAAAAGTTGGTCAGCAACAAGCATAAATGGAATCACTTGCATCATATTGCAACAGTGGTGCCTGGACCTCTTGTGTGACCAGTTTGGGGGACGTTAGTGAGGTGTTCTTTGCAGCTTCCCCCCGTCAGGTTGGATCTCTGTTACTCACATTTGTCTTCTCAATCTGCATTTCCAGTAGGTGGGATTTAAGCGACAGGTCACAGATGGCTTGATTTTCTGGTGAATCCTAATGTCCCTTTGCCGCCATTTGTAGAGAGAGGAGTAAAGTGGATGCCCTGAAATGTCCCATTTTGCATTTTGGTCCATTTTGGGCCATTGCATTTTGGCTGAGGGTGTGGAGCTCAGGGAGGTGCACGCCTCCCTCCGTGGCCACTGGGAGCAGCATGCCCTTCTCTCCCGGCTTCCCACGGAGAGCCCACCCCTGGGGTGTGCTCACTGGGTAGTGATCCACGTCTTGTGTGGCCTCTATGATTGGGTAGGAACATGATTTTTGTCTGTCTCCTTTCCAAGTCAAGAGTCCCTAAAGGGGAGTCACGGGTACCTATTTTTGTTTCACAAGGTACCTGGAACAATATGATTTTTTAGAAAAACCAACCAAATGAGTGAATATTGAATATCACAGGATATTTTCTTCCCTAAAGAAAATTTGTCAGGGCCTATCACTTCAGCTTTTCTGGGTATAAATGGGAAAGATTTTCCAGAGTTGCTTCCTGATAGTGAATAACAAATGGACCAAGATTATAAACACTGTAGAATATTCGACTGTGAATACCCACCACAGACGACTTCTTCCTTCTTAGGAATAGGCACGTAGGTTGCTCCAGCTCTCCACTGTCCCAAAACAAGAACAAAATAAGCAATAACAACAGAAATGCATTGGTGTTGATCCATGTACATGTCCCTGTATGAACGTATTCTGGAATTTCCCTGGGATATATGGACAGGAGATATATGGGTTGTGGGGCAAGTGGTACATACTTAAAGTTAATAATGGATGGCAGGCCATGGTGGCCACTGTCCTTTACAGTCCCAGAAGCTGTGTGTGAGATGGCGTCTTTGAAAGGAAGGAATTTGAAGGCAAAGAGTTTAGAACATAATTTCTGTGCAATCAGTTTCAGGGGCACAGCCCAGTGCTTAGCATATGTAATTAGCATATTGGATCAAGGAACGTGGTCCAATGTGGGATCAAGAGGGGCTTGAACTATCTTTTAGAAAATTATTTGCAACCGCAGGATTCAAGCATATGGACATAGGAGGTTTGATTTTGCTTTTGTAGTATCCTATGCAAATCTGATGGTAGGAGTGCCTAGAAGGCAGGTTTCTGCCACTTGGCAACTGAATTATTAGACTGCCCTTTGGTTAGAGGGACGAGTGTCCACACTGATCAGTGGGCTTTTCTTGCCGAACCTTTCACAGCTTTCTCTGCTCTGATGCGGTGCAATTCAAGGTTGATGCACGGTGAGGAAGTTCTCTGCCTAAATTATTTCCATTATTTCCCGAGTCCCACTCCATTAACCAACTTGGTCAACAGGCCATGAAGAGAAATGGTGTTCTTGAAATATTAGCATTTTACGGTGAATGCTAACTACTGTACATTTACAGCAGATTCAGTTTTGCTCTCTCTATTTTATTATGGATTATGACAGGGATTTTGAGACTGAATTCTGTTAAATAATAAATAGAACCAGCAAGGTCATTTTCTACCTGACCAAAAGAAAACTTTGCAGCACGAAGACATGAATTACGAAGCAGGTTTAGTTATGTGTCTCAGGGGGAGGGAGGAATTCAAGTTTTTCAGAATCAAACAGAATCAGACAAATATTAAATGGATATTTGCAATGAAATGTAAAGACTACTAATTTTCTATTGCCAGTGATTGGATGTATTGCTTTCCCACCAAAAATCTTATTAGAGTGTAGTGTGAGGCAGAGTCTCCAACTAGTGGCCCACAGGTCATTTAGGCCCACAGATGTGTTTTGTTTGGCCTATTTTATGTTTAAAAAGTGTTTTTAAAATCGGTTGCATTTTTTGAAAATCACAGGGTTACACATAAAAGTCCAGATTAGGGGGAACCCTCGGTGTTTATTTCCGCTTTGTAGTAGTTTGCTGTAGCTGACCGCTGATCTCCCCCAGCCTTTGGGGCATTTTTCATCCTCTGTCGCCTCCCTTCATTTACGTGGACTCCCTTCGCCTTACTGTATAAGCAGGGGAGTTTGAGAGTCTTGATTCACATGTTTCAGAATGAAGGTAAAAATAACCGGAAGATTTTATTTCAAGCTCCATGTATCTTTGTCATTTGATAGTTACAGTGGTTAAGAGTTTTGCCCCTGAAATCAGAATTGCCTGGAAACAGGTACAATTCCACATAAGCTGTGTGACCTGAAGCAGATTGCTTAACCTCTCTGAACACTAGTTTTCTCAGTTAAATGGGACCGCAGTTGTATCTGCCTTATGAGGTTCCTGTGAGGATCCCATTTGCATCTGTGTGGATGTGTATCCATTAAATAGTCACACAGACACACATGCACACATACACACGAACCATGTAGAATAGTGCCCAGTGTCTGTTAACCCATCAAGTCTTTTGTTACACAATTCAGTTGAAAAAGAAAATTTAGTTGGCAAAGAAGAGGATCGTTTCTTTTTTCCTGTCAGTTGGGAAAGGTAAGAAGTAATTTTGCTTCATACATTTCCTCAAAATGGTGGGGACAGTGGGTTGTTAGTAGTATTAACTCTATTCTCACATAGCTACAAGGACCTTGTGAAAGCCGGTGGACGGCATTCTGTTCCTGATGTCCTTCCAAGCAGCGGGGACTTGAGGGGCTGGCATGCGTCTGAAGGGTGCCGAGCCTCCCACCGTGCACACTGCTCATAGGAGCAAGCCTTGTCCCTCACCCGCGAGTGGGTGTTGGTGATGTCATCGGGCTGCACCCGAGGAGCTGGGGGTGATGTCCTCCTGACTGAGGAGTGCAGGGGGCCCGACAGTCCTCAGCGGAGAGGAGCAGGATCGTGCTATGGGAGACAGTGCCTGGTGGGGGTGTTTGGTGTTTGGTAAGCACATGGAATGTCAGAAATCAGATTTAAATTACTGGATGATGGAGCTGGAGAGGAATTGGCCTGTTCTAGCTAGTCATCACACCCTCTCTTGACTACAGTCAGAGCTTAATGTATTTCTCCAGCCGATAGGGCTTTTCCCCATTCCCTCCATTTTTCAAAAATGATGTTGACTTCCAAAGCTATTTAATGTGATGACTAAGTCCTATTTTTGAGTGGTTTTTGTCTCTGTAATACTCAAGGAAAATTAATAACATTGAACCATATTATATATATTTATATATGTGCATGTATATATGCACACACACATAAAATAAAATACCATAGTTTGTATGTATAACTATATATATGTATATATATATACACACACACAACTGTATACAACTGTATATTTACATCTCACAGTGTTCTTCTGTGTAATTTGTTAAATTAGTAAAGCAATCATAGTATGTAAAAGCCATTTTTAATTTCAGTGATTTGAAATCACTTTGAGGCAATTAAGTGCATTATCTGGGTGATTGGTTGCTATCCGTGGGTTCTCATTAGCTAACATCTAACATCATTTTCTGTTTATCTTCGTTTCCAATTCGTCCCGTGCCTTAGGATGCAGGCATTGTCTGGCCATCCTTGCAACACCCTATGTGTGCTTAATGTGCCTAGTGAATCGACAGGCTGCGATGTTCCTTTATTAAGAAGGACTTTGTCCTTTAGGTGTGCTGTGTTATTTAACAGTTGTGCCACCAATAAATCTTTGAGTTTTCAGCCGTGACTCTGTGGCATCATTTTGACAGTCTGCACAAATTAAAGGAAATCACTGAAGGCCCTCGTGAAAGGGAATCTGGTTGCTACGTTTTGAACATACAACAGGTGCATGGAAGCTGACAGTAGAGATGTCTAGGGAATTTAAGTTTAATTCAAAAAGAATGTTATTTACATGACAATGAGTTTAATAGTAATAATTATTATGATATTATCAGCATGCTCGGGCCAAATCCTCTACTTTGTGCATGTCACTTTTGACTTTGTCCCAGATCCTGGCAGTCTGGGTTGTTCATCCCCTCCTGTTTGCACCGAGGCTCGGTCAGACCCATTCAGCGAGTCGCCCGACATTCCGCAGCCAGCAGGTGGCAGAGCTGCGGCTGCACACGCACCAGTTTCCCTCCAGAGCCAGTATCCTTACCCTCCACGTCTCAGGGCTTCACGGTGCAACGTTTCCCTGCTGGTTTCGGCTCCTCGGCGGCACCTCCCTGAGAATGAGCGAGGCGTAATTATTATTTATTCTAGCCATGTGAATGCTGGAAACTAAATGCTGGGGGGCACCTTTGTTCCGAGATCCAGACTTCTCCCTTTCTGCCTCGCCATCCTTAGTTGGCAGCTTTTGCTGTCATGGTGGAGGGATGGCTGCTGTGGTTCCAGACCTCGTGCCTGCATTTCAGGCAGGAGAACAGGAGAGAGCGAAGGGAAGCAGGTGCATGGCAGCTGCTGATTCTGGTCCTTTTTGTCAGGAAAACCGTGACTTTTCTGGAAACCATGCCCTGTAAAACCTGCTTGCATTCATTGGTCCGAACATTGTCACATGACTACTCTGGAAAAAATTTGTGATTTTGATAGTAAGGAAGACGGGGTACAGGGTTTGGGGTTGGTATTGACCGGTGTCTGCTTATCCACTCAGTCTTTTTCAATGAATTGGCATTCATGTATAAGTGCATATAAACTCTCTCGAACACCAATGACATCTACTCTACATACTGTTTTTTTTTCCCTACGTGTCAGTTTGTTATCTTACCAATTTATTGGGATTCATTATAGAAAAAAAATTTTTTTCCCATTAGCTATAAAGTACAAGCATAAATTGAACTGTTCCTACCATATACCCAAATTCTGATTTTAACCATTTTGCATAGAAATCCATTTAGACTATATTTTATTATTTCCTTCCTTCCTCCCTTCCTTCCTTTCTCTCTCTCTCTCTCTCTTTTTTTTTTTTTTTTGTAAATTGAAAGGTGTAGGACATCAGTGACCTCTGGGGGCAGCTACTTGAGGACCATCTTGTTTAGGGTTCGGCAGTAGCCCCCAGCATAGTTCTTTTGTGATTTAGATATTTTTTCTGGCTCTGCTCTCATAGAGTCACTCTCTTAAGCATTGTTGTCAGTGTTCTGGCCCCTAAGAACGCCATTATCCCCCATTAAGATTTTTATTCTTTTGTGAGTTGGGGACCATGGGTGTTTAGGACTGTTTGTTGACTGAGATTGAACAGCTGTGTATTTACACAGGCGCGAGTACAGTGTAGAGGTTTTGTGTTCCGAAGCACTGAGTGAGTCTTAGCTTAGCAGACAGAATGTTTCTCGTTCTGTTTTTCAAGATTGTTCCAGAAGCCTGGGGTCGTAGGAAAGTGGACTTCTGTGGCAATGAAATTATCGTTCCTCTCTTTGAAAAGTGGTTAGGAAGGGAAACAAACCAAAGCCCCACAAAGAAAACAAAACCAGAGAGTAAAAGTATTAGAAGATCCTTGGTGGGTTTTTTTTTTTGTTTTTTTTTACCAAGACAAATGAGAGGCAAAGATCATTCAGTCAGGAAGGCGTTTAATCACACAACTCCAAGTAAGTTGTGTGAGATTCCATCAAATTGTAAGCCTTGGTTTCTGCCCACAAGAAGCTATGAGAGCTTCTAAGACCATTTTGACAATTAGAGAAAATGTATATGGTTCTAGTATAATCTTCACAAAGCACATCGTGTCACTGGCCTGCTTGTAGCCCTCTGGTGGCTCCCCACAATCCTTAGGAGAAAGCCTGTGGTCCTCCCCCAGGAGCTCCCAGGCCCGGCCTGACCTGGATCCCGGCTCCCCTTTGCCATCCTCTTCTGCCATTCTCCTCTGGCCCATTTTGCTCTGGCCGCCCTGGCCTCCTCGCTCTTCCTTGGAGAACATTCTCACCTGAGGCCTGTATTCCCTCTGCCTTGGCTCCCTTTTCATGTTCACACTCTCATTTCATTGAGGACTTTGCTGAAGGGCCCTCTCTCCAGTGATCCCCTCTGCCGCCACATCACTTTCTCACCCCTCCACCTGCTTCATAATTTTTTATGGAACCCAGAGTTATCTGACATCCTATGATAGTTTCATTTATTGAATTTTCTAGTGTTTGATGGTTTTCTTCCTCCTTGAAAGAGAGTTTTCACGGTTATATCCCCTAAATAGTGCCTAGCACATGGTAGGTGCACAGTAAATATTTGTTAAATCAGCGAAGGAGTTCTAAAATGTGAAACAGTCACTGTAACCCATTTATTTCCATATTCCCTGAACCCAGGCATATGCTTAGCCATAGTAACAGCAGTAACAGCTAATGTTTCTCGAGGCTTGTTATACTCCAGGCCCTGTTCCAAGTGCTTGGCAAGTAGTGATTTGATTTATTTAAGAAGCATTTGAGGCAGGTCATACTGTTAGCTTTATTTATACAGATGAGGAAACTGAGGCACGATTGAGCAGCTAGCCCAAAGTCATGCAAGTAGTGAGGATCCAGGATGCATCAGACTTGGGCATCCTTCCATCCCTTAACCACCTCATTGTACTGTCTTTACCTGTAGTAGGAACTCAATAAATATTTATTACATTGAAATGAATAACTAATAAAGGGCCATATCATGGAAAACAGATGGGAAGAGAATAGAGGAGACTGTAGAGGGACCTAATTGTGTTGTATGAATTAGAGGTAGGGTAGGGATTAGTGAAAGGAGTGGTGCAGGGCAGGTAGAGGGGAGAGGTGAGACTTGCCTGGGTTTTAAGAACACGTTGCTTCTAATAGCCAGAGAGACAGAGTGGGCATTCCAGGGAAAATTAATAATACATGGTAAATCATGCATTTAAAATATTGCTAAAAATAGACTTGAAGTTAATAGAAAGAAGATGGATGTTATGGAGCCACACTTTCCTGTATTAAAAACACAACCGACTCATATATATTAACACTTGGAGATTTATTTTTAGAACACTAGCAGGGGGAAAAAATGTTTTTTTCCTTAACTCTGCGGTAGATAATAATAATCATTAAGGCTAATAGATGTATAAACATTGTGACACTCCAAGTTGAAATCTATTTGACATCATAAATTAAAGTATAATTTACTTATTCAGAAATCACATCGCTACATACATTGTTACCATGTTCTTGCAAAAAGACTCAAATGAACCTTCACAGTTCCTGTTTAAGAACCCTCAGTTTTCCTTTGAAGAAAGAAGAGTTTATTAAGGAGGAATTATTACAGAACACTGTTAGATCCGAAAGGATTTCTCATCTGATCATGAATCTGAGAGGAGGGAGTGCTTTTCTTTTTTTCCTCCCCAGCGCTTCCCAGACCTGAGAGGCTCATTTGCTATCTTTTTAGTAAATGACAATGCTAAGTTGAGGGTGATCTGGTAATGTTTTGGACCTTCATTAATGAATTTCAGTGACTAAGGATTCAAGCTTAATAAATCTAAAAAGAAATTGATAAAGGGGGTGGGCATTGCTTTCGATGCTGAAGGTGGGGAAGGTGCCTGCAGGTCTGCAGCCGGAGGGGCTTGCTAATGCTTCTCCCCGGAATTAGATGCTTCTGCGCCTGTTGCTGCACCATTGCAGAGGAGTGCCCCTCCCAGGGCTCAGAGCTGACCAATAAGTGTCCAGTGGGAGTGTAAGGCCCAGAGAAGGAGGAGGGGCTGGGCTCAGTTTATCCTCCCAAACTCACTAATTCAGTGAGTCACTCCTCCTCGGATGCTTGGGTCCTCTCATACTGTCTGGCATCAAACAGTCCCGTCCCTTGAAATCAGCCCCTCCTCATCTCCTTAGTTATGTCTTGCCCTTACTCCATCCTGAGGCTGAACAGCTCTTGCTGCGTCATCATTTCTTCTCACCTTCCTCACTCATCAGGTGCTAGGACCCCAGGCCCGGGATTCTCAGAGCGTAGTCTGCAGGCTCTTACATCAGAATCATCAGGAAGCTGTGAGAACGCACCTTCCCGTGCTCCCACTCAGACATCCTAACTTGGCCTGGGCCTGGGACTCTGAATTTTTAAGACAGTCGCCTGGCTATGCTGAGGTACACCAAAGTCTGCTAACCCCACCCTGTAGATTTGATCATCCTCCTAGCTCCTGAACATTTCCCTCCATTTCTGCTGCTACCGTCCCAGGGTCCAGCCCCACCTGCCTCTCTCCTAGCTGTCTACCGACCTATCTGCCTTCCATCTTCGATGCTGCTACAGTTAAGTTATACAGGTTGAGTTTTTGAAATCAGAAAACCCTATGTCTAGCCTACCCTGAAGTGTTTAACATAAGTGAGTTGCATTTATGATTGAAGGTATAGGAGCCTTCAATCATCTTTGGCAGGCAAGGTAGAATTTGAAGAGGAAGGCATAGATTCTGGTTGTTGTACAGTGAAAGGGGCAACTTTGCAGCCCAATGGTAAATGGCAAGCAGCAAGCCAAACAGCTCACCCTCTAGAAAGACCGGAGAACAGGGAGGGTGTGTACTGAGGTGGGCCTGTTGAGGGCTGGTGAACGAGCTGCTCCATAGTGGATCCTTTGTGCGAAAAGAGGCCGAGTGAGACGTGTGAATAAATGCTGGGGTTTTGTGGAAGGACTCGTATCACAGTTTAATGCTATATAAGTAATGACCCCAGAGTGTACTGACTGAAAACAGTGCTTGATTAAATGTCACAGTTGCAGATGAGGAATTCAGGCCCCTTGGTTAGGGGGTGGTTCTCCATGTGGACCGGGCGGCTTGGTGGGGTTCAGTTGGTATCTGGGGTGGTGCTAAGGAGTCCAGGTGGCCCCACTCACGGGCATCCTGCCGGCGGACCCTGGAAGGCAGGCCTAGGCCGGCCCCTTTGCATGCAGTCTGAGGGACTGACGCAGTCTCCCCAGCAGGGTCACTGAGCTAGTTCATCCGTAGTAGCTCGGGGCTCCAGAGAGAGCTTTTGAGCGGAAGCTGTTCAGTCTCTTCGGGCCTGGGCCCAGAAGGCCCCGTGTCATTTCTTTTTTTTTTTTTTTAATATAATTTATTTTATTATCATTAATTTACAATTACATGTGCAATATTACGATTATTAAACTACCCCTTCATCAGGTCCCCCCCACCAACCCCATTACAGTCACTGTCCATCAGCGTAGTGAGATGCTATAGAATCACTACTTGTCTTCTCTGAGTTGTACTGCCCTCCCCGTGCCCCCCCAACATTACATCTGCTAATCGTAATGCCCCTTTTTCCCTCTTATCCCTCCCTTCCCGCCCATTTTCCCCAGTCCCTTTCCCTTTGGTAACTATTAGTCCGTTCTTGGGTTCTGTGAGTCTGCTGCTGTTTTGTTCCTTCAGTTTTTTTCTTTGTTCTTATACTCCACATATGAGTGAAATCATTTGATACTTGTCTTTTTCGGCTTGGCTTATTTCACTGAGCATTAATACCCTCTAGCTCCATCCATGTTGTTGCAAATGGTAGGATTTGTTTTCTTCTTATGGCTGAATAATATTCCATTGTGTATATGTACCACATTTCTTTATCCATTCATCTACTGATGGACACTTAGGTTGCTTCCATTTCTTGGCTATTGTAAATAGTGCTGCAATAAACATAGGGGGGCATCTGTCCTTTTCAAACTGGGCTGCTGCATTCTTAGGGTAAATTCCTAGGAGTGGAATTCCTGGGTCAAATGGTATTTCTATTTTGAGTTTTTTGAGGAACCTCTATACTGCTTTCCACAATGGTTG
>JAVSCE010018174.1:0-18478 GCA_032199065.1 Smutsia gigantea | reverse complement strand
AGAGAGAAAGTGGGATGCACATGTAGATAAGGCTTTGCCTCTTCCCCCTTTGGATTTCATTTGGAAGATCATGAAAAGGATGCAGAGATAAGAGATTACAATTATGATGAAAGAGAAAACTGAAACTGACCCTGCAAAGACAAATATCATCAATTCATTAATAAAAGGGTCAACACAAGAGAGCCTGATTAATGGAAGAACATCACAAAAGAAGTGATTGATTTGGTGAGACCCACAGAAAGTTAACCTAAACAGAAACCCTACATGAATCATGGAATGCAGGTTTCCTGCTATGTAGGCCCCTGTGGTCATCTGAATGCAGAGTTTCTTTGACATCATGGTGTGGTACTGCAGTGGCCTACATATAGCCACATAGCGGTCATAGGCCATTGCAGCCAGGAGAAAGCAATCTACACTTTCAGCAAGGCACAGAAAGTAAAACTGTGCCATGCATTCCTTGAGGGAAATCATTCTGTCCTTAGAAAGGAAGTTCTGTAACATCTTGGGGGTAATGGCACAGGAACAACAGGAATCCATCAGTGCAAGGTTACCCAGAAAGATGTACATTGGCGTGTGAAGATGCCGCTCCATATAAATCAATGCCACCAGGCCAATATTCCCCACCATGGTGATCAGATAGATGGTCAGGAACACCATGAACAGAAGGACCTTCACATCTGGGTGATCTGTAAATCCTCTGAGAATAAATTCATTTGTCAAGGAGTGGTTTACCTCAATTATATCCAGTGTGTCTGTTGATATAGGAACTATGGAGATAAAAGATGCTAAGTTAGAATGTGTGTAATTTCCCTTCAGAAAATTATTTTTATAATCAAGCTTCCCCTACTGTCTCTGGGATCCAGGCACACAGATGTCTAGAGGACATTTGTTGCCATAACATACCTGCTTTATAACCTAAACTCGACAATCGGGATTCACAAGACTAGTTTGATATTTCCAGGAAAAATGCTTACAGTTGAAAAGGTCTGTCTCTTTTCATTTATGCAAGAATAGTGTACAATTCTAGGGTACCCATATTTGATTGAGTGTTCCCAGATAATATCTTGCACTTTTTATATTAAAGACCCTTAAGATAAATTTAAAATTAATTTTCCTGTATGTATTTTTTTAACTGAGCAAAATACTCATCTATCCTCCCAGTAAATATTTGAAAGTAGCATACAATTGGCATATTAAATGTATACCTTAGAAATTGAATGAAGATCATGAAGGATTTAGAAGATTATCATCTTGGAAAGCTAAAAAAATAAACACCATAGGTTAATACCTTTCTCATCCCTTTTCCCAGTGTCATGCCGAAATCCATAAACAATATGTCCATGCCATTATAACTGTTGATTTTTGCTCAGATATGTAAATCCTTTCCTACTTTATGTAATACATTCTTTAATATATAATGCTACTAATAAAGTTTTAAGTAAATGCTCCAAACTACACTATTTCCACTCTCTGAAAACTCAAGAATGTTTTCTATTCTCTGCACAATCTAGAATTTTTTGTGTATAACCTACAATCTACATTAAAAAATATGTATATGGATAACTGCCTTATTAGAATTGTAGGCATTATGAGGTTAGCTGTGACTTATACTTCTAATAAAATGTGTAAAATGAAATGGAGAAAAAGCAGTGTTGATTTCAGGCTTAGTTCCAATATGAAGACCAGGGGCAGGTGAACTTTTTAGTTACCAATGATCAGTTACCAACTTACCAATGATCCTTAGTTACCTCTTTGGTTTCTGTAAATTGAAACTATTTTGAATAGTCTACAAGGGAAATTATTCAAAATTCATTATTTAAAAAATTTAGGTATTTTTTTGTATTAGAATTAACATCTAATATTTTTGTGTTTCCTAAGAACATTATGTAAGATTTTCTGAACTATATCAGAGTAAACTAAAAGCTAATAAATGTTAGCCTGCCACTGTACACTTTAGTTGTTTAACACTTACAGAAAAGAAAACCTTTTTTTTTTCTTAATATGATTTTGAGAAGAAATTTTGTTTTCCTTTAAAACGCTGTCCTCTATCATTATTTAGTGATACTGTAGGACAGAATGACTAATGTTTCTATCATATAAGTTCTATGGTCAAAATAGATTTCTTTTTCCAATAATGAAAACATCAGTATAAGATATAGGCTGAAAATTTTATTTGTTTAAAAATATTATATATACCACTGAAGTTTTCAACCAAGAAATAACAATCAATGTAATTATAAATATGCTGAATTATAAAACAGTATTACCTTCTGTCCTTACCTGTGTATTTTGAAGTGCTGCTTTATAATCAGAGAGGTCAGCGTGAAATTGCAGTACACTTTCTCTTCCTAGTTTCCTTGGTCCTTCAGTTTTGAAAAGAGCTTTTGTAAAAAAAAAAAGAGTTTTGGAATATCACATTGTTTTTTTACAGTGTTAGGTTTCATAGAATTTCTAAGTATAAACATTGGCCTCTAAAACATGTGGGACTAAAAGAATGAAAATCTGGGAGGCTATTAATAGGTCAGACTCAACAAATATTTTCCTTACAATACAAAGTTAAAATTTTCCATTAAATGCTAAAGGGATTTCCTCATACTGGCGTCAATGTATTTCTTTGGGGATATTCGGTCACCAAAACATTATATATAGCCTATGTGACATTAATTAAAGATGACCTTTGAGAAAATGAGGTTAAAGCAAATTCACTAAAGTTACTAAGGTCATTTGGTGATCATTTTGCTGCTTCTGATGTAACTGACTCCGTTTTACAATTTTGTTCCTTATTATGTGCAAAAAGTGTAAAATTAGTTTAAAAAGTCTCAGGTTGATTAGACCTTATACTGGAGGAATCAGTATGTTTTGAGGATTAAAGTCATTTATGAAAGAGGACTAGGATTTGGAGAGAAGACTAAAAGGTGAGGTAGGTTCAGTCAAGGCCATCAACTTCACTCTGTGTGAATTGATTTTGTCTCCACATCCTGAAAAACCCTTGTTGGAAACTTTGATAATATTATTTACTGAGATTGTTCTTTCTTTTCACTTCAGCCCAGCTGACTTTATTTTTATAACACTGTTTTTTCCCTTTATTTCACTAGTAAATCTCAATATACTATATAGTTATTTGTTAGTACTTTATAAGCAGTCACTCCCTCCCACCACCACAACATAATAGACTTAAAAGGGAAGGGATTTCCCTGTTGTGTTCATTCCTGTAGTTTCAGCACCATGAGCAGTGTCTGGCATACTGTAATGCTACAAATATTTGTCAAAAGAATGAAAGAAATATATACTCCCCAGCTCAAGAATTTGTAATAACTTCTCATTAGTTTTCAAACCAAGTATCTTCTCTGTATCTTACCTACCACCTTGCTTTCTTCCTGTCCCATCAGGACACTTCTAGGTGCACTCTTCCTCTGCACACTTGCTTCAGTTAATTTGGTTATAATGTTTCCTCACCTAACACCCCTTCTTCTCCACCTCCTTCTAGTCCAATCCTACTCATTGAGCTCAAATCTGATATCCTCAGTGAGAACTTCCATAGGTCTTTTAAATAGAATTGATTGTCCCTTTTCCTTATTTAAATGATACACATGTGATTCTATAACATATTTGCCACTTTATCACATGTGATTTGTATGTCTCTTGATTGTAAAAGTCTTGACTAAATATGCATAAGTCACTGAGCATTACATGCATCTTTTGAACACCTAAAAAACAAACAAGGATCCTTTATACATCCTGCATTGATTACTAAAACTTCTGTTCTTTTTAATCTTTACTAAGTACTTATAATGTATGGAAAAGACAATGGGCAGAGTGGATACATGATGTAACATGGTGACAATAAGAAGTATTTATTTTTTACAATGTCTCCTGACAAGAAGCTCATAATCTACTGGGGAGAGACACTTACATTGCTATCTAGATTGCAGTTTAGCCTGTGATATAAAAAAGTGTAAACATGTTTATATGAAAGAATAGTGAAGGGAATGAATGATGACCTGGAGAAAAAAAAAGATTTCTTAAAGGAAGTGTGATTTCACATGAACCTTTGGAGGATGAATTGGATTACAATAAGTGAATTGCATTAGGAAAAGAAGCAGGCTGATGGAAGTGGTTGATAAAAGTCTGGTGTTTGAAAGAGCAAGACCTAATTTAAAAAATGAATAGTAAACTATGGTGGCTGAAGCTTAGTAGTATATAATATAGAGGACACTTATAGGTACTATAAAGGGAATGGGGAATAGATCGGTAATTGTTCTATACCTTCCCATTTATTTTTCTTCTCCTGCCAATTCCCTGTTCTCCTTTCTCAGTAAGGTCTCAATCAACTCTAAATGCCAACTCCAAAGAACATCTATCTTTCTCTCCAATGTGTAGTATTTGGTATAGAAAGTCTTCACTTCTTTCATAACACTCACTGCTCTTACCTTCCTAAATGTTCCAACTAAGTCTTTTGTGCTGGGTCATGTTGTTCTCATTGCCCTTTATGACACTTGTGTTCCCTTTGATTCTGTACTTGGAAACCCTGTTCATTCACTCTAGAATTTTCCCCAGATTATCTCATCTACGTTTGTTCTCAACTGTCTTTCATTTTCTGCTCTCTTCAGTAGAGGAGAGATTCCAAACCACTTTTGGTGTACATTCATATCAGTTAACTCATTGGGAATATGTTCTAAATGTATACATTTTACTTATAAATTATATAGATATATCACCATGCTAGAATACAATATATATTTTAAAACATGATAGAAATTTTAAAAATAAGTAAAACATATTTCTATTAAAAATTTTTATTTTATGTATTAATGCTATAAAACACTTTTTACTCTCATTAACACTATTCCTTAAATAATGAATATTCAGTAAAAGAAATGAGATGATGTATGGTATTTACATAAAATTTTTAATAGAAGTATACTTGACATAGAGCATTATATTATTTGTAAGTGTACAACAGTTTTTTTTTTGAGGGACATGCAATAAAATGCATATATCTTAGCATACAGCTTGATAAATTTGACATGTGTATACACTCATGTAGTAATCACCCAGATCAAAGGTGTACAACATATTGATTCAACAATTATGTATTATAAAATGCTCACCACAATAAGTGTCAACATACAAAGTTACTACAATATTACTAATGTTTCACAATATCCCCAATGCTATACTTTTCATCTTCATTTTTATAAAATAAAAATTTTAGAATTGAGAATTTGTATCTCTTGATACCTTTCACCTATTACACTTATCCTCGCAATCCCCTCCCCTCTGGCAACCACCAGTTTGTTCTCTGGTTTTATTAATCTATTTCTTTTTTGTTGTTTGTTTGTTTTGTGTTTTAAACTTGACATATAAGTGAAATCATATGTTATTTGTCTTCTGTCTCTTATTTCACTTAGCATAATACCCTCTAGTTCTATCCATATTACCATGGATGGCCAAGATCTTTTTTTTTTTTTTGATTGAGTAATATTCTATTGTGTATATATACCCTATTTTCTTTATCCATTCATCTAATCAACTTAGGTTGATTTCATATGTTAGCTATTCTAAATAATGCTGCAGTAAATATAAAGGTTCATATATCCTTTTGAAATTAATGTTTTCATTTTCTTTAGATAAATACCCAGAAGTAGCATTACTAGATCATATGATATTTCTATTTTTAATTATTGATGAACCTCTATACTGTTTTTCATAGCGGAGGCATCATTTTATATTCCCACCAACAATGTGTAGGTTTCCTGTTTTTCTCTCTCTGCTAGCTATTGTTACTTTTTGTATTTCTAATAGCCATTCTGAATGGTGTGAGTTGATATCTCATTGTGGTTTTGATTTACATTTCCCTGATCATTAGTGAGTGATGTGAAGCATTTTTCATGTGTCTGTTGGTCACCTGTATGTCTTCTTTATGTCTATTCAGATCCCCTGCCCATTTTTTAATCAGATTGTTAGGGGTTTTTTTGGTTGAGTTGTATGAGTTCTTTATATATTTTGGGTATTAACCCCTGTGGGATATATCATTTATACATACCTTCTACAATTTAGTAAAGGGACTTTTGATGTTGGTTTCTTTTGCTGTGCAAAAGCTTTTTAGTTTGATGTAGACCCAACTGTTTAATTTTGCTTTTATTTTTGTTGACTGAGGAGACATATTCGGGAAATTATTGATAAGGCTGATGTTCAAGAGGTAACTATGTTATCTTTTAGGAGTTTTATGTTTTCAGGTATTTACACTTAAATCTTTAACCCATTTTGAGTTAGTTTTTGTATGTGGTGTAAGAAAGTGGTCTAGTTTCAAAGTTCTGCAGGTAGCTGTCCAGTTTTCCTAAAACCATTCATTGAGACTCTTTCCCCTATTGTATATTCTTACCTCCTTTGTCATATATTGGTTGACCACATAAGCATCAGTTTATTTCTGTGCTTTCTATTCTGCTCTACTGATCTATGTGTCTATTTTTATGCCAGTACCTTACTGTTTCAATTACTGTAGCTTTGTAGTATAATTTCAGATCAGGGATCATGAATCCTCTATCTTTGTTCTTCTTTCTCAAGATTGCTTTGGTTATTCAGAATCTTTTGTAGTTCCATAGAAGTTATAAAATTATTTATTCTGGTTGTGTGAAAATGCTATTGGTATTTCACTCAAGACTACATTGAATCCACAGATTGCTTTGGGTACTATGGGACATTCTAACAATATTATTTCTTCAAATCCATGAAAGAGTATATCTGTACATTATCTGTATCATTTTCAGTTTCTTTCATCAGTGTATAGTTTTCAGAATACAGGTCTGTCACCTCCTTGGATAAGTTTATCCCTAGGTATTTTACTATTTTTGATGCAGTTGTAAATGGGTTTGCTTTCTTCATTTATCTTTCTTGTAGCTTATCATTACTTTACAGAAATATGACAGATTTCTGCATGTTAATTTTGTATCCCACAAATTTACTGAATTCATTTAATATTTGGATGGAGTCTTTAGGGTTTTCTATATATAAAGTACCATGTCAACTGCAAATAGCAACAGTTAAACATTTTTTTAACAGTTCTGATGCCTTTTCTTTATTTTTCCTGTCTGACTGTTGTAACTAGGACTGCCAGTATTACGTTGAACAAAAGTGGTGGGAGTGGACATCCTTGCTGACTTGATCTTGGTGAAACAATTTCAGCTTTTCCACATTGAATATGATGTTAGCTGTGGTTTTGTCATATACAGCCTTTCTATGTTGAGGCATGTCCTTCTAAATGCATTTTGTTCAGAGTTTTTATCATGAATGGACGTTGATGTTTGTCAAATGTTTTTCTACATATATTGAGATGATAGTATGGTTTTCATCCTTCTTTTTGCAAATACGGTGCTGGACCATCTTTGCATCCCAGGAATAAACCCACTTACTCATGGTGAATAATACTTTTAATGTATTGCTGAATTTGGTTTGCTAATAATTTTTTTTTATTTTGGAATCATTAATATAAAATCACATGGGCAATACTGTGATTACTAGTTTCCCCCCATTAAAAGTCCCCACCACACACCCCACTACAGTCACTGTCCATCAGCATAGTAAGATGCTATAGAGTTACTACTTCTCTTCTCTGTGGTATACTGCTTTCCCCGTGCCCCCCTATATTATGTGTGCTAATTGTAATGCCCCTTATTACCCTTCTCCCTCCCTTCCAATCCCACCCTCCCCAGTCGCTTTCCCTTTGGTAACTGTTAGTCCATTCTTGGGTTCTTTGTGTCCTCTGCTGCTTAGTTCCTTCAGTTTTTGCTTTGATCTTATGCTCCACAGATGAGGGAAATCATTTGGTACTTGTCTTTCTCTGCCTGGCTTATTTCATTGAGCATAATACCATCTAACACTATCCATGTTGCAAATGGTGGGATTTGTTTTCTTCTTATGGCTGAATAATATGCCATTGTGTACATGTACCACATCTTCTTTATCCATTCATCTACTGATGGACACTTAGGTTGTTCCATATCATGGCTATTGTAAATAGTGCTGCAATAAACAGGGGTGCATATGTCTTTTGAAACTGGGATCCTGTATTCTTAGGGTAAATTCCTAGGAGTGAGATTCCTGGGTCAAATGATATTTCTATTTTGAGTTTTTTGAGGAACCTCCATACTGCTTTCCACAATGGTTGAACTAGTTTACATTCCCACCAGCAGTGTAGGAGGGTTCCCCTTTCTCCACATCCTCGCCAGCATTTGCTGTTCCTAGTCTTTTCTATGTTGGCCATCCTAACTGGTGTGAGGTGATTTCTTATTGTAGTTTTAATTTGCATTTCTCTGTTGATTAGTAATGTGGAGCATCTTTTCATGTGCCTCTTGGCCATCTGAATTTCTTCTTTGGAGAAGTGTCTGTTCAGCTCCTCCACCCGTTTTTTAATAGGGTTATATGCTTTTTAGGTGTTGAGGCATGTGAATTCTTTATATATTTTGGATGTTAACCCCTTGTTGGATATGTCATTTACAAATATATTCTCCCATAATGTAGGATGCCTTTTGTTCTGTTAATGGTGTCCTTTGCTGTACAGAAGCTTTTTGCATGATGTAGTCTCATTTGTTTATTTTTTATTTTGTTTCCTTTGCCTGAGGAGATGCATTGAGCAAAAAGTAGCTCATGTTTATATGCAAGAGACGTTTGCCTATGTTTTCTTCTAAGAATTTTATGGTTTTGTGACTTACACTCAGGTCTTTGATCCATTTTGAGTTTACTTTTGTGTATGGGGTTAGACAATAATCCAGTTTCATTCTCTTGCATGTAGCTGTCCAGTATTGCCAACACCTGTTGTCGAAGAGGCTGTCATTTCCCCAATGTATATCTATGGCTCCTTTATCGTATATTAATTGACCATATATGCTTGGGTTTTTATCTGGGCTCTCTAGTCTGTTCCATTGGTCTATGGGTCTGTTCTTGTGCCAGTACCAAATTGTCTTGATTACAGTGCCTTTGTAGTGGAGCTTGAAGTCAGGGAGCATAATTCCCTCTGCTTTGTTCTTCCTTCTCAGGATTGCCTGGCTATTCAGGGTCTTTGTTGGTTCCATATTAATTTTAGAACTAATTACTCTAGTTCATTGAAGAATGCTGTAGGTATTTTGATAGGGATTGCATTGAATCTGTTGATTGCTTTAGGCAGGATGGCCATTTTGACAGTGTTAATTGTTCCTATCCTTGAGCACGGGATTATGCTTCCATTTATTGGTATCTTCTTGAATATCTCTCAGGAGTGTCTTGTAGTTTTCAGACTATAGGTCTTTCACATCCTTGGTTAGGTTTATTCCTTGATATTTTATTCTTTTTGAGGCAATTGTGAATGGAATTATTTTCCTGATTATTTCTTTCTGCTAGTTCATCGTTAGTGTATAGGAATGCAACATATTTCTGTGTATTAATTTTGTATACTGCAAATTTGCTGAATTCAGATATTATATCTAGTAGTTTTGGAGTAGATTCTTTAATGTTTTTTATGTCAGTATCATGTCATCGGCAAACAGGAACAATTTGACTTCTTCTTTGCCAATCTGGATACCTTTCATTTCTTTGTGTTGTCTGATTGCAGTGGCTAGGACCTCCAGAACTATGTTGAATATAAGTGGGGAGAGTGAGCATTCTTGTTTTGTTCCCAATCTTAAAGGAAAAGCTTCTTGCTGTTAAGCATAATGTTGGCTGTGGGTTTGTCATATGTGGCCTTTATTATATTAAGGTACTTGCCCTCTACACCCATTTTGCTGAGAGTATTTATCATGAATGGATGTTGAATTTTGTTGAATAGTTTTTCAGCAACTATGGTGATGGTCATGTGGTTTTGTCCTTCTTTTTGTTGATGTGGTGGATGATGTTGATGGATTTTCGAATGTTGTACCATCCTTGCATCCCTGGAATTATTCATAATGGATGATATTTTTCTGTAGTTTTGAATTTGGTTTGCTAATATTTTGTTGAGTATTTTTGCATCTATGTTCATCAGGGATATTGGTCTGTAATTTTCTTTTCTTTTTCTTATTTTGATATCATTAAGATACATTTTCTTGAACAACATTATGGTTACAAGACTCCCCCTACTATCAAGTCCCTACCATATACCCCATTACAGTCACTGTCCATCAGCATAGTAAGGTGCTATAGAATCATTACTTGTCTCTCTGTGTTATACTGCCTTTCCCGTGTCCCCCACTGCTCCATTATGTGTGCTAATTGTAATGCCCCTTTTTCGCCCTTATCACTCCCTTCCAACCAATCCTCCCCAGTCCCTTTCCCTTTGGTAACTGTTAGTCCATTCTTGGGTTCTGTGAGTCTGCTGCTGTTTTGTTCCTTCAGTTTTTTCTTTGCTCTTATACTCCACAGATGAGTGAAGTCATTTGATACCTGTCTTTCTCCACCTGGTTTATTTCACTGAGCATAATACCCTCTAGCTCCATCCAGGTTGTCGCAAATGATGCGATTTGTTTTCTTATGTCTGAATAATAGACCATTGTGTATATGTACTACATTTTCTTTATCCATTCATCTACTGATGAACACTTAGGTTGCTTCCATTTCTTGGCTATTGTAAATAGTGCTGCGATAAACATAGGGGTGCATATGTCTTTTTCAAACTGTGCTCCTGTGTTCTTAGGGTAAATTCCTAGGAGTGGAATTCCTGGGTCAAATGGTATTACAATTTTGAGTTTTTGGAGGAACCTCCATACTGCTTTCTACAATGGCTGAAATAGATTACATTCCCACTAGCAGTGGAGGAGGGTTCCCCTTTCTCTGCATCCTCGCCAACATTTGTTTTTGTTTTTTTTTGGATGTTAGCCATCCTAACTGGTGTGAGGTGATATCTCTTTGTGGTTTTAATTTGCATTTCTCTGATTATTAGGGATGTGGAGCATTTTTTCATGTGCCTGTTGGCCATCAGAATTTCTTCTTTGGGGAAGTGTCTGTTCAGCTCCTCCACCCATTTTTTAATTGGTTTATTTGCTTTTTGTTTGTTGAGGTGCACGAGCTTCTTATTTAATTTGAATGTCAACCCCTTATCGGGTATATCATTTATGAATATATTCTCCCATATTGTAGGATGTCTTTTTGTTCTACTGATGGTGTCCTTTGCTTTACAGAAGCTATTTCGTTTGATATAGTCCCACTTATTCATTTGAACTTTTCTTTCCCTTGCCTGAGGAGATATGTTCATGAAGAATTTGCTCATGTTTATTTCAGAGATTTTTGCCTATTTTTTTTCTAAGAGTTTTATGGTTTCATGACTTACTTTCAGGTTTTTGATCCATTTTGAGTTTACTTTTGTGTATGGGGTTATACAATAATTCAGTTTCATTCTCTTGTATGTAGCTGTCCAGTTTTGCCAATACCAGTTGTTGAACAGGTTGTCATTTCCGCATTGTATATCCGTGGCTCCTTTATTGTATATTAATTGACCGTATATTCTTGGGTTTATATCTGGGCTCTCCAGTCTGTTCCATTGGTCTATGGGTCTGTTCTTGTGCCAGTACCAAATTGTTTTGATTATTGTGGCTTTGTACTTTAGCTTGAAGTCAGGGAGCATAATCCCCCCTACTTTATTCTTCCTTCTCATGATTGCTTTGGCTATTCGGGGTCTTTTGTGGTTCCATATAAATTTTAGAACTATTTGCTCCAGTTCATTGAAGAATGCTGTTGGTATTTTGATAGGGATTACACTGAATATGTAGATTGCTTTAGGCATGTAATTTTCTTTTTTATGCTGTTTTTGGCTGTTTTTGGTATTAAAGTGATGCTGGCCTCGTAGAATTAGTTTGGGGATATTCTCTCCTCTTCTACTTTTTGGAAAACTTTAGGGAGGATGGGTATTAGGTCTTCACTAATTGTTTGATAAAATTTAGCAGTAAAACCATCTAGTCCACAAGTTTGTTCTTAGGCAGTTTTTTGATTACCAATTCAGTTTAGTTGCTGGTTATTGGTCTATTCAGATTTTATGTTTCTTTCTAGGCCAGCATGGAAGGTTGTATTTTTCTAGAAAGTTTTCCATTTCTTCTAGGTTATCCATTTTGTTAACAGATGATTTTTCATAGTATTCTCTCATAATTCTGTATTTCTGTGGTGTTTTTTGAGATTTTCCTTTCTCATTTCTGATTCTGTTTATGTGTGTAGACTCTTTTTTTTCTTGATTAAGTCTGGCTCGGGGTTTATCTATTTTATATATTTTCTTGTAGAACCAGCTCCTGCTTTCATTGATTCTTTCTATTGTTTTATTCTTCTCAATTTTATTTATTTCTTCTCTAATCTTTATTATGACCCTCCTTCTACTGACTTTGGGTCTCATTTGTTCTTCTTTTTCTAGTTTCATTAATTGTGAGTTTAAACAGTTCATATGGGATTGTTCTTCTTTCCTGAGGTAGGCCTGTATTGCAACATACTTCCCTGTTAGCATGGCCTTTACTGTGCCCCACAGATTTTGTGGTGTTGAATTATTGTTGTCATTTGTCTCCATATATTGCTTGATCTCTGTTTTTATTTGGTCATTGACCCATTGATTATTCAGGAGCATGTTATTAAGCTTCCATGTGTTTGTGGGCCTTTTCATTTTCTTTGTGTAATTTATTTCTAGGTTCACACCTTTGTGATCTGAGAAGCTGGTTGGTACAATTTCAGTCTTTTTAAATTTACCGAGGCTCATTTTGTGGCCTAGTATATGATCTATTCTTGAACATGTTCCATGTGCGCTTGAGAGAAGAATGTGTATTCTGTTGCTTTTGGATGGAGTGTTCTGTAGATGTTCGTTAGATCCATCTGTTCTAATACATTGTTCAATGCCCTTTTTTCCTTACTTATTTTCTGTCTGGTTGATCTGTCCTTTGGAGTGAGTGGTGTGTTGACGTCTCCTAAAATGAATGTATTGCATTCTATTTCCACCTTTAATTCTGTTAGTATTTGTTTCACATGTGTAGGTGATCCTATGTTGGGTGCATAGATATTTATAATAGTTATATCATCTTATTTGACTGACCCCTTTAACATTATGTAATGTCCTTCTTTGTCTCTTGTTACATTCTGTGTTTTTTTCCTTTTTTAAAAATTTTGTTATCATTAATATACAATTACATGAACAGCATTATGGTTACTAGACTCCCCCCATTATCAAGTCCCCACCATGTACCCCATTACAGTCACTTTCCATTAGCATAGTAAGATGCTATAGAATCACTGCTTGTCTTCTCTGTTATACTGCCTTTCTCTTGTACCCCTCCTACATTATACATGCTAATAGTAATGACCCTTTTTCCCCCTTATCCTTCCCTTCTCACCCGTCCCCCCAATCCCTTTCCATTTGGTAAGTGTTAGTCCATTCTTGGAATCTGTGAGTCTGCTGCTGTTTTGTTCCTTCAGTTTTTTCTTTGTTCTTATACTCCACAGATGAGTGAAATCATTTGATACTTGTCTTTCTCTGCCTGACTTATTTCACTGAACATAATACCCTGTAGCTCCACACATATTGTTGCAAATGGTAGGATTTGTTTTCTTCTTTGGGCTGAATAATATTCCATTGTGTATGTGTACCACATCTTCTTTATCCATTCGTCTTAAGATGGACATTTAGGTCGCTTCCATTTCTTGTCTATTGTAAATAGTACTGCGATAAACATAGGGGTGCATATGTCTTTTTGAAACTGGGCTCCTGCATTCTTAGTGTCAATTCTTAGGAGTGGAATTCCTGGGTCAAAAGGTATTTCTATTTTTAGCTTTCTGAGGCACCTCCATACTGCTTTCCACCATGGTTGGACTAGTTTACATTCCTACCAGCAGTGTGGGAGGGCTCCCCTGTCTCCACATCCTCGTCAACATTTTTTTTTTGTTTGTATTGTGGATGTTAGCCATCCTAACAGATGTCAGGTAATATCTTACTGTGTTTTTAATTTGCATTTCTCTGATGATTAGGGATGTGTAGTATCTTTTCATGTGCCTGTTGGCCATCTGAATTTCTTCTTTGGAGAAGTGTCTGTTCAGCTTCTCTGCCCATTTTCTAATTTGCTTATTTGATTTTTGTTTGTTGAGTGCATGGGCTCTTTATATAATTTGGTGTCAACCCCTTATTGGTTATGTCATTTATGAATATATTCTCCCATGCTCTATGATGTCTTTTTTGTTCTACTGATGGTGTCCTTTGCTGTACAGAAGCTTTTTAGTTTGATATAGTCCCACTTATTCATTTGAACTTTGGTTTCCCTTTTTCAGGGAGATATGTTCATGAAGAAGTTGCTCATGTTTATGTTCAAGAGATTTTTGCCTATGATTTGTCTAAGAGTTTTATGGTTTCATGACTTACATTCATGTGTTTGATGCATTTTGAGTTTACTTTTGTGTGTGGGTTCAGCAATGATCCAGTTTCATTCTCTTGAATGTAGCTGTCCAGTTTTGACCACACCAGTTATTGAAGAGTCTGTCATTTCCCCAATGTATATACATGGCTCCTTGATCGTATATTAATTGACCATTTATGCTTGGGTTCATATCTGGGCTCTCTAGTCTGTTCCATTGGTCTATGGGTCTGTTCTTGTGCCAGTACCAAATAGTCTTGATTACTATGGCTTTGTAGTAGAGCTTGAAGTCAGAGAGCGTAATTCCCCTGCTTTATTCTTTGTTCTCAGGATTGTTTTGGCTGTTCGGGGTCTTTTGTGGTTACATATGAATTTTGAGCTATTTGGTCCAGTTCATTGAAGAATGCTGTAGGTCTTTTGATAGGAATTGCATTGAATCTGTTGATTGCTTAGGCAGGATGGCCATTTTGACAATATTAATTCTTCCTATCCATGAGCACGGGATGTGTTTCCATTTATTGGTTTCTTCTTTAATTTCTCTCATGAGTATCTTGTAGTTTTCAGAGTATAGGTCTTTCACTTCCTTGGTTACATTAATTCCTAGGTATTTTATTCTTTTTGATGGAGTTGTGAATGGTATTGTTTTCCTGATTTCTCTTTCTGCAAGCTCATCATTAGTGTATAGGAATGCAACTGATTTCTGTGTATTAATTTTGAATCCTGCAACTGTGTTGATTTCAGATATTAGATCTAGTAGTTTTGGAGTGGATTCTTTAGGGTTTTTATGTACAATATCATGTCTTCTGAGAACAGGGACAGTTTGACTTCTTCCTTGCCTTTTATTTCTCTGTAATGTCTTCCGGATGCCTTTTATTTCTTTGTATTGTCTGATTGTTGTGGCTAGGACCTCCAGAACTATATTGAATAAAAGTGGGAGAGAGGGCACTCTTGTCTTGTTCCTAATCTTAAAGAAAAGCTTTCAACTTCTTGCTGTTATGTATAATGTTGGCTGTGGTTTTGTCATATATGGCCTTTATTATCTTGAGTTACTTGCCTTCTATACCCATTTTGCTGAGAGTTTTTATCATGAATGGATGTTGAGTTTTGTTGAATGCTTTTTCAGCATCTATGGAGATGATCATGTGGTTTTGTCCTTCTTTTTGTTGATGTGGTGGATGATGTTGATGGATTTTCGAATGTTGTACCATCCTTGCATCCCTGGGATGAATCCCACTTGATCAAGATGGATGATCTTTTTGATGTATTTTTGAATTTGGTTTGCTGATATTTTGTTGAGTATTTTTGCATCTATGTTCATCAGGGATATTGTTCTGTAAATTTTTTTTTTTTTTGTGGTGTGTTTGCCTGGTTTTGGTATTAGAGTGATATTGGCCTCATAGAATGAATTTGGGAGTGTTCCCTCCCCTTCTACTTTTTGGAAAGCTTTAAGGGGGATGGGTAGTAGCTCTTCACTAAATGTTTGATGAAATTCAGCAGTGAAACCATCTGGTCCAGGAGTTAGGTTCTTAGCTACTTTTTTGATTACCAATTCAGTTTCTTTCTTTGTAATTGGTCTATTCCGATTTTCTGTTTCTTCCTGGGCCCGCCTTGGAAGGTTGTATTTTTCTATAACATGGTCCATTTCTTCTAGGTTATCCAGTTCGTTAGCATATAATTTTTCATAGTATTCTCTCATAATTCTCTGTATTTCTGTCGTGTTCACAGTGATTTTTCCTTTCTTATTTCTGATTCTGTTTATGTGTGTAGACTCTCTTTTTTTGTTGATAAGTGTGGCTAGGCATTTATCTCTTTTGTTTATTTTCTTGTAGAACCAGCTCCTGCTTTCATCAATTGTTTCTATTGTTTTATTTTTCTCAATTTTATTTATTTCTGCTTTAATCTTTATTATGTCCCTCGTTCTACTGTTTTTTGAACTCATTTGTCCTTCCTTTTCTAGTTTCATTAATTTTGAGTTTAGACTGTTCGTTTGTGATTGTTCTTCTTTCCTCTGGTAGGTCTGTATTGCAATATATTTCCTTCTTAGCACGGCCTTCACTGCATCCCAGAGATTTTGTGGTGTTGAGTCATTGTTGTCATTTGTCTCCATATATTGCTTGATCTCTGTTTTTATTTGGTCATTGATCCATTGATTATTTAACAGCATGTTATTAAGCCTCCATTTGCTTTTGGGCTTTTCGTTTTCTTTCTGTAATTTATTTCTAGTTTCATACCTTTGTGTTCTGAGAAGCTGGTTGGTACAATTTCAGTCTTTTGAAATATACTGAGGTTCCTTTTGTGGTCTAGTACGTGAGCTATTCTTGAAAGTATTCCATGAGTGATTGAGATGAATGTGTATCCTGTTGCTTTTGGATGAAGTGTTCTGTAGATGTCCATTAGGTCCATCTGTTGTAATATATTGTTGAGTGCCTCTGTCTCTTTACTTATTTTCTGTCTGGTTGATCTGTCCTTTGGAGTGAGTGATTTGTGATGTCTCCTAAAATGAGTGCATTGCATTCTATTTTGCCCTTTAATTCTGCTAGCATTTATTTCACGTAGGTGTATGATCCTGTATTGGGTGCATAGATATTTATCATAGTTCTATCCTCTTGTTGTACTGACCGTTTTAGCATTATGTAATGTCCTTCTTTGTCTCTTCTTACTTTCTTTGTTTGAAGTCTATTTTGTCTGATACAAGTACTGCAACTCCTGCTTTTTCCTCCCTATTGTTTCCATGAAATATCTTTTTCCATCCCTTCACTTTTAGTGTGTCTATGTCTTTGGGTTTGAAGTGTGTCTCTTATAGGCAGCATATAGATGTGTCTTGTCTTGTTTTTATCCATTCAGTGACTCTGTGTCTTTTGATTGATGCATTCAGACCATTTACATTTAGGGTGATTATCGATAGGTATGTAATTATTGCAATTGCAGGCTTTTGATTCTAGGTTACTCAAGGTTCAAGATTAATTCCCTTACTTTCTAAGAGTCTAATTTAACTCACTTAGTATGCTATTATAAACATAGCTGAAGGGTTGGTTTTTTTTCCTCTTTTTTCTTCCTCCTCCATTTGTTATATGTTAGATATCATATTCTGTACTCTTTGTCTATCCCTTGATTGACTTTGGGGTAGTTGATTTGATTTTGCATCTGCTTAGTAATTAATTGTTTTACTTTCTTTACTGTGTTTTTATTTCCCCTGGTGACAGCTATTTAGCCTCAGGAATACTTCCATCTTTAGCAATCACTGTAGCAGTGTTTGGTGGGAGGTAAATTGTCTCAGCTTTTTGTTTTCTGAAAATTTTTTAATCCCCCCTTCAAATTTAAATGATTACCTTGCTGGGTAGAGTATTCTTATTTCAAGTCCTTTTTGCTTCATTGTATTAAATATATCATGCCACTCCCTCTGTCCTGTAAGATTTCTTTTTCTGATGATAGCCTGATGGGTTTTCCTTTGTATGTGATCTTTTTTCTCTTTCTGTCTGCTTTTAAAACTGTCCTTATCCTTGTTCTTTGTAATTTTAATTATTATATGTCTTGGTGTTGTCTTTCTTGGGTCCCTTGTGTTGGGAGATCTGTACACCTCCATGGCCTGAGAGAGTACCTCCTTCCCCAGATTGTGGAAGTTTTCAGCAATTACCTCCTCAAAGACATTTTCTGTTTTCCTCCCTCTTCTTCTTGTACCCATATAATGCGAATATTGTTCCATCTGAATTGGTCACAGTTCTCTCAATATTCTTTCATTCTTACAGATCCTTTTTTCTCTCTGTGCCTCAGCTTCTTTGTATTTCTCTTCTCTAATTTCTATTCCATTTACCATCTCTTCTACTACATCTAATCTGCTTTTAAAACCCTCCATTGCATGTTTCATTTCAGATATGGAATTTCTTAATGATTGAATATCTGTCCAGAATTTGTCGTGAATTCTTGAATATTTTTCTGTACCTCCATGAGCATGTTTATGATTTTTTTTAACTCTCAGGAAGTTGGGTTCAGTTTCATTTGGCCCTTTTTCTGTGGTTTGTGAGATTTTTGTCTGAACTAGGTTCCTTTGATGTTTCATATTTCTATGTGGCGCCTACTAGTGCCCAGAATCTCTAGTGTCTGGAGCTGCTCATCCCCTGGAGTGATGTCGGGGTTTGCAGTGCAGCAGCACTGGTGCCTGG
>JAVSCE010018172.1:0-28114 GCA_032199065.1 Smutsia gigantea | reverse complement strand
GGACTATGGGCTTTCTTGGCTAAGGTAGGACAGTTCTAGAGAGCCATCTCCAGAAATAAAGGAAACCAATGATTCGTAGAGAACAAATGAAGAAATTAAATGGATGAAAAATCAAACTGGAATCTATTTTACACCTCAGTGAAGGCTAGAGAGAACTATTATTGCAGTAAAAATACGTCATTATCTTGAAAATTCCTCTTACATTTTATGTCATGGGTCCTGTGTCTGCTTTCCTTTAGTTGTTAGAATAATATGATCGTCTCCAACAATATGTATTCATTGTTCATCTCCTACCTTGAAAGCATGCAATCTTTTCTTAGATCAGAGAGACGAATGAAAGAAGCTGCATTCCTACCCTCATTCCCACAGTGGACCAGGGAAGGGAGAGTTCCAGAGAGAAGACGGGTCAGTCTCTGATGAATGCGTAAGGAAGGCAAGTAGGCGCTCAAACCAGAAGGGGTCCCAGAAACGCAAACCATCAACCATAGGCACCATCATTCAGCACCTCTCCGTTTGCTTTTCAACAGTCCTTTTATACTGTTTGTCCTTTTATACTGTTTGTCCTTTCTAAGCTGTCAGAAAGTTAATCAGACTAAAATAATAGGGTAACAAATTATAAATTGGCCAAAGGCAGCTGTGGATTAGAGGAAATGATCATTATATATTTGAAATTCTTATAAAGACATTCCAATCAAGGTTTGAAAACTTTGCCAAAGCTACCTCTGAATTTTTATAAGTGAATGCTCCAACTTACAAGTGGATAGGAAACAGTGAACATAGAACTGTCTGATCCAGTACGTTAAGTAGTAGGCAGAAGATAATAGAGAATAAATCGCCAGCAGCTGTTGGTGGTGGGTCAGTGCTGGAGACTGCCAAATAAGAATAGGTTGTTGGGATATCATGGAATACAAATGACTTTCTCACTCTGGGTGATTTAATTTCACTGAGTTGAAACTTGCAACTATTTATTATGTTGTGCCCAATGTAGCTGAAAATTTTTTAAGTTCTTAAAGTATTTCTTTACGTGAAAAGAGTGACCGCAGTGTGCCACCAAGATCCCTCCCCCGAAGACCGAACCCACCACGTGCTGAAGCGAGCTCTTCCTGCCTCTGGAAAGCTCAGTGTGAGCATTTCTTCCCAGCAACCGTTCAGCGGCATCCTAACAGTACTTTGCAGTCAGCCCCAATGGGACTGTTTTTACTGTAGAAATAGGCAGACACTACAAGTGACAGATTTGTGGGGTTTTGTGGTTTTGTTTTTCCCAGAGAGCTGGTTTACCAGCACACCACTGCTGGGAGAAATGGCAGCTGAAGCTCTCAGGTGTCAGGTCACATCCCCTTCCTGAGAGCATCCTGCCTCCAAAACTGGTCTATGCAGTGAGTGGTACAGACTGGAGTCCTTGGCCCCAATTCAGGACAACTCTAAGGAGTCGTTGCGCTGTCGGTCCCGACCGCATCAGTTTGACTTCTCCTCGTCCTCATTCCCGCTCCTTTCACCCCCTCCCAGGTGTTGACCCACACAGCACTCCCCAGTACACACCCCCCACCCCCAGCACAGATCTGCACCACTGAGTCTCCCTCTCAGAAAACCCAACCTGGGACAGAGGGATAAGAAGGGTAGTTTATTATCCATAGCTAAAACAGAAAATGAATCATTCTAGAAAGGTAACTAACTTTAATGCTATTTAATTGGTTTTAGCCTGCTTAAAAAAATGGATAAAAGCAGAGAAGGCAAAACAACGTTGTGAGTTTTGTGGTGGGTTTCTTTCTTTTCCTCCAGAAAATTTCTTCCGTTGGGGAGTATTTTTCATGTGACGCTAAACATAAGGAACATTAGAGGATTTGAGGTATGAAACAAAGGAGCATTTGTTTTTAATTGCTTGATTTTAGTCACTAAGAGAGGGAATGCCTCAGTGGCTTTGTCCTAAAATCCAAAGAAAATTACACAAAGAGATCAAAAGGCATCAAATGGAAACTAATTTAACTGACTTTTTCCCAATCACTGCTTTCAACCATGTTTGTCCAACATTTTAGCAAGGCTCCTTCATTTCAGTCCATTCTCAATTATCAGAACACATTCTAGTTCAAAGCTGCACTCATATCCTGTGTGGGTCTCATCTCTGTGCCAGCATTGCCCCAGCCGAGAGGGTCTGTGGCTCCAGAATGTGGGGCATGGAGAGCAACTCGAAGTCAGCTCTTCGCTCTTACTCAATATCTTTGAGTGGAGGGTGAATGGGAGACCCATTCATCCCTGTCCCTTTTCAAGACTTTACTTCTTTGGGGCTGGAGTAGGTGGCAAGAGAGATGGAAAAAAAGTGCCAAGTTCTCTTGACAAAATTGTTCATGACTGTAGTCCTCTCCTCATTAAACCTGAGAGTATTTATTCCATCCTTGTTCTAAGAATACCAATCACCTACTCCAGGTCAGAAGGAAAATCTCACTGTATATCTTCACTGGCACTTAAAACCACTTGCAAAATCTGCCCCCCCCCACCACCAAATTGCCCATTATCAAGTTAGTGTAAATTAATAGTGAGGCAATGCAGATGCCTTAAATTTTCAAAGTGGTTGTTACATTGACTACTGTATGAGAAAAGTGTCTCTTCCTCTCTTCCCTTTGTTTCTACAGAGACAGAAAAGATGATAGAAAATTTGATGATGACTAGAATACTCACATAACTAACACTTTATCAGTTTGGTGGGGCCTCCTAGTACATGGCTTATGATTAGAACACAAGTTTCTTGAAATTTTCTGTAATTATCCTGTTTCAATTCTACACATTGATTCCTGTGTTACGTGAAATCCACCACATTTTCAGGTTTTATGTCATAACTAGATGCCATCATTAATTTTCTTTTGTATTGTTTGAAAATAGCCTTCTATCTCACATAATTTGCTTCATGCAATTTTCCTAAACAACAACAAATTGAATCCTTAAGGGCATGTCTATCAGAAGCCTATGAACTTGAAAAAAAATAAGAGAGAAAACAGCATCACCCCTGTTTGTTAGCAACCACAACCTTGGTCCTCAACTTAAGAGAAGGGAAAAAAAGAAATCACTATTGCCAATACAGTTTGGGCTTTCTTAATTTCATGCACTGTGACTTCAACAATTTCTCCATTTCTCATCTTATTTCTATAAAAGTAGCTTCATTTAAAAGCAGAGAAACCACATTTCATGCTCTTCAGTTTCATTAAAGTTATACAAAAGGAGCCTACCAAAAGGAGCTTCTCTAATTAAACAGATGTAGCAGATGAAAATATTGAAATGATGAATCTGAAAGGAAGCTGACACCACATATTCCCCAGAATTTTTTATCATGACATGAAAAAAGGAACTGAAAAATTAAGATCTGAATCCCAGGATGAAGTGCCACATGTGTCATTATAAAAAGAAGCGATGAAGCTCACTGACTTCTCAAGGTGGCACAGGTGGCGTGAGGGAACCAGAGACAAAGGAGCGCCCTCTGATCCTCCATCGGGGTAGGCTCGCGGGGGTACCGGACAGGGGCACCTCCCCTGTGCTGCATGTGATCAGAGACCCATTCCCGCGAACTAATGGCAGCGGCGGGTTGGTGCACATGCCGTGGACTCCCACGAGAGCGCTTTCATCATGATTCAGCCTGAGTTACAGAGTGCGCTGGTTAATGCGCACTTGAGATAAAGTGTTACCAATAATAAGAGAGAGTAAAACTTAATGTGTTATTCCTCCCCTCCAGGACCTGCAAAATAAGCTTCCTTGATTGACAGGCTCCTCTCTCAAAGTGAGAAGAGTAATGACATGCTTCTCAGAAGCTTAGGCATGAGACTGCATTCTAGATGGCTCCTGCCTCAACTATGAAGGCACGCAGAGCAAGGTTTATAAAGTGAAGACCTTCTGTTCTGTTTCGTAGTTATTTATTGAAGCGAGTTTCATTTCTTATGGCTCAGATTCTTTGTTGTTGACTGAGGTCTAATAAGTAGCTTAGAAATCTATAAATTTCATAGGAAGTTTTATATTAATGAAGTAATAACATTGTCTTTTTCTCTGCCTTGTATTACTTATAGGTATTCCTAAAATGTGCTTTTTAACCCCAGTCCTACTAAACCCCCAAACAAGTTAGTATTTCATTAGGTATAAATAATTTTGATTTATTTCTTCAATCCCTTTAGCTCTTAAAAATGTTTGAAAGTTGAGCACATAAAGGCATAAAGGATCAATTATAGCTTGTTATCCCTGTTCTCCAGGATTATTTGAATTCTGCACACAGCTGTGTAAAGGTGCTCATGTTTTATAGTGCATGAGGGCACCCTACCTATAAGGGCAGGGGACGTTCACATTAAGGCTTTATAAACTCAGGTTTGTATGGGTGTCTATATATTCATAGACAGATTAGATAAATAGATATGTGTCTCTATATATGTATGTAAAATAATGACAACTATTGACATTTGGCAATGAAATGTCTTATTCTAACAAAGTTTGAATATCACAACACTTTTCTGAGAGTTGAAAGCAAATACTCTGGGGAATGGGGAATTGTCTGCATAAGCCACAACCCTAAATTTTAGGGAACAAATCCTAGATTACATGCATTTAGGTGCACTCTTCATGTGAAAATAAAATAACAGAAATATGAGTAATGCTAACTGAAATTTTACTGTGTACAAAATTCTGTTTTCATGCTTTAGAAACAAGCCCTTAAATAGTCATTATCATGTTTCTCATTTCACGGGCAAAAAAGCTGAGTGCAAAGAGACCAAGTAAGTCACTGTAAGGTAGAGGAACTGTATAGTTTCTCACTAAACCAGGACATTTTTGAGAGTGAAAAGAGGCACTTACTGGATGGAATGTGGGTACAGGAGGATGAAAAGGGGCTATCCTGGATGGACCTGAAAGTGTGTCATTCTATCCAAGGCACAGCTGAGATTCACACCCACGCCGACTGACTCTAGAGCCTGGAGCCTTCACTACCAAGCTATACTTAGGCGTTACGTCCTTCCTCAAGTAACCTGGACTCGGGGAACAACATGCTTAGGAAGCCTTGTGTGAAAACAGTCAAATATGGATCAAATCAGGTTGCACAGACACACGCACCCAACTAATTAACTGAAGCTAGTATCTTACTAGGAAAGTGGGGATCTAAAGTCAGAAAGTCATGTGAAAACTGAGTAGAGTCAAACTTTATTTTTAAAACTTCACCATACCAACATCATAAGAAGCACCAAAGAACTGATCCCCACTGCAGAAACAGACTTCTACTCACCATCTCTTGCTCTCGCTCTCTCTCTCTCTATTCTGAAGGTCTGCAACTCAATACCGGTGAGTCAAATGAGCACAGTGTGCAATGCCTTTGAATAGTTCTGAGCAGAATAAAATCAGTGCTCTGGAAATATCAAGGAAACATCACAGAGGGGAAAAAAAAAGAACACAAAACAGGTTAGATGACCCTTACATAGAGGATGCACTTTAAGTGAGTACATGAAGGATAAAAAATAATAATGACGATAATGAGAGTGATAATACGCAGGGAATGGAGGTTAGAACATACCAGGCTTAGAGAACAAGGTGGGAAAAGACACCATGATCTAGAAAATGCCTATGCCTGGAGCATCAGACCCAGAGAAAGATGTAGCTAAAGAGTAAGATTATGAAAAGCTCTGAACGGCACCTCAGTGAGTTTGGTTCTCCTCCTCTACTCAGTGTGTGGTGACCTTCGGTGTGAGTCAGATTCACCGGTGAAGCATTTTCTTATGAGAGTCATTATCCAGCATTACGGACCTAGTCGCCGAAGGAACAAAATTTATGCTGGTAAGACGTTGCTCCTGAGGCCTGGAGGTGGTTTTGATGATGAGATATGGACTTTTGATTTTCATGTTATGTCCTTTGCTGCTGCAGTTTTTTTTTTTTGCGGGGGAGGAGGGTGAATGGGAGATTATCATGTGCATGTAATCCTTTATAATTGAAAAGTTACATATACATACATAACCTATCTGCTCAGTACTCAGCTTAAGAGCATCTGTCAAGGGTGAAACATGAGTACCAACGTGCTTAGAACATTCCAGACCTGTCTCATGTGCACAGAGGTCAGGAACACTTATTATCAGCAGTGGTGAACCAATACAGGTTTTTGTGATCTGATCTATTTTAACATTTTTTTTCCTCACAATTTTATGTAAAGGAAAGAAGATTGGGAGACAGAGAATTTTTGGAAAAATTCTGCAATAATTTAAGGACGAGTGGCATCAAAAGTAGTTACTAAATATAGACTGGCCAACATTCAATGCTATTCTCCATTACACAAGCTTGCTGGAATAGCTTCACATAAAGTTTGAATAACATAAGAAACTGCTGAAATAAAAACTGTACGAGCATGAGAGAGAAAAAATTCTATAAGCAGGAGAATGTGTTGCTATACTCTGATATATATGTTATAACAGTCAATAGATCTGACTTCAAATCCTAGCTCTGCCATTTATTAGCTGTCTAACCTCAGACAAGATACTGGACCTCTCTAAATCTCAGGTCCTCACCTGCAAATTGGGAGTTGTACCTGTCACTGATACCAGGAACCTCTTGCAATAGCCAAACACTTAGGGGTCCTGACTCACTGAATCCTATCTGACTTAGGAATCTTAGGAACTTTTATAGTTGTGAATACTGGCTAGACATCATGAAAGCTGTGCATGGGCAGCTTCCACATGACTCAAACGATGGACAATCCGACCAAGACATATGAAGGGACTTACAAAAAAGCCAGTGCCATAGGGGAGGGAGAGCGAGGAGGGGTAGAGTAGGTAAAGGGGGAAAAAATTTGGTGAGAATGTTTGATATCTTGATCTAGGTGATGATTACATGAGTGTATACTCATGGCAAAATGCATGGCACTGTACAGTAAGATTGGTGCATTTTATTGTTTGTACCTCAATAAAAACAACTTTTTAAATTAAAAAAAACTCAGTGGTTTCACCTCAGATTCAAACATTCAGTTCTAGATGTGTCAATGGGAATTATCTTCTTCACAGCCTCAGATCTCAACCTCACATGTTATGTTTCCTTCCCAATAATGTATTTCCCTGCCTTTAGCACGATCTTCAGGAAATGCCCTTCCTCCTCATTGTTTTCCCGCCTTCTCTCTTAACCAAAGAAGGTTCCGTGTGATGGATTCACCTATATGCTACCCATTCCATGAGCAGGTGCTTCTTCTCATACAATATAACACAGAAACACAGAGGTAGCCTGATGTCCTTTACGATTTCCTCTTCATTTCTGTTCATTTCTCACTCTCATGACTCCCAGAGATCACCACCTTACAAGATTATTTTAAAGATCAAAAATAAAATATCTATAAAGTCCTTAGCACACAGTAGGCACTAAACAAAAGCTATTTATTAGGTTCAGGTGCAAATACTGGCATCCCTTACAAACTGTAGGACAAGTTTATCTGTAAGCTACGCAAATAAAAACTTCCTTAAGAGTTGTTATGAGGATTAAAAAATAAAATAGGATAACATATCTGAGCATGCCACTCATTTAAAAAAGGACTCTGCAAACATTAATTTCCTTCTTTCTAATTCCATTCCTCCAAAAAAGCATAATGTCATGGAATTCTGGAAAGAGTATAAAGGAAGTGAACTCTTGATAGACAGGAAAGCTCAGGACCCAATCGGCAGTGGTCAAACCACAGCTCTCCCAGCTCCACGACTTTGGGCAAATTAATTGATCTTTCTGTACTTCACTTACCTCATCTGTAAAGGGAATAATGATATTACCTACCTCACACAGGTAGTGACAGGATTAAACCAGATGATATATTTAAAGCACTTAGAACAGGACCTGGCACTTCATAAGTGCTCAGTCAGTGTTAGCTGAGATTCTTATTTTGTTTGAAACCTTCTCCTTAGACTTTAGACCATGGCAAAAAGTAAAATCAGTAGTGTACATGGTCCCTAGAGGGAGAAGTTTACTTGTGTTCTTCTTGATTGTTATGTGTGAAGATACCATACACAGTGACATTCTTAATTCATCTACTTTTAGAAGTGAACAATAGTCACTCTCTGTATTAGGTTCCTAGGGCAGCTATACGAAAGTGCTACAAACTGGAATGACTGAAAAGAACAGAAATCTATTCTCTCACAGTTCTGGAGGTTAGTAGTACAAAATAAAGGTGTTGACAAGGCCATGATCTCTCTGAAAGATCTAGGCAAGAAAATGTTCGGGCATCTACTGGCAATCGTTAGCATTCTTTGGCTTATAGCTGCATCATGCCAGTCTCTGCCTCTGATCGCACATGGTGCTCTCCCTGTGTCCTCACACGGCATTCTTCACCCCACGTGTCTCTGTCTGTGTATACTTCCCTCTTCTCCTTATGACACCTTAATGACCATACCTTAACTTGACTACATCTACAAAACTATTTTGAAATAAGGTCACATTTTCCGGTATTAGGGGTTAGGACTGCAACATGTCTTTTGAGGGGACGTGATTCAAACCATGACACTCTCATAATGCATATTTGGACACGAATCTCAACATTAAAAAAAAAACTCTTTCAATAGCATCCAGCAAAACCTTCTGAATACTGTGTAAAAATGAAAACTAAATAACCCCACTACCATGGAAAAGACGCTTAGTAACATTGACTTTGAAAGTTTGCTATAATCAACCAAGCTGCTGTTTGCTGTTAAAAGAGAAAAAAAGATTGGAAAAAGCTTCTATATTTTAAAAATAATAACTTTAAAGCAATATGGCTGCTAAAGAGCTAGTTATACAAAGCCCCAAGGAAAGAACAGTTTCAAAAACTAGATCAGGAGAACACCACCTAAAGCATGTGTGTGTATGCGGTGTGTGCATGCACACGTTTGCTCACACACACACATGCACAATATGCACATATATTATTTGCCTCTATGTCCCTGGAAAAGATGGAAATGGTCTGAAATCAAGAAAAACAGATGGCTGAGTGGGCCTTGTGAATCTCATATATCTCAAGGAAGTTAAGAAGTCATTGCAGCATTTTTTCAAGAAAAAAAATCTGTGAGTTTTTAAATTTGTTTTAATTTCTACACTGTCTACTTTTATTCAGCTTAGAATATTCATTTTTGAGATCTTCGAAGGCTAGGACTCTGCAGAAGACAAAATCTAAATGAACAGTGCAAGAGCTTTTGTTCAGGTACTCTTCCTTGTAAACCAGAAATATGTTGGCATGCTAACATAGCATACTTTGTGCTACATTGTAGCTGTATTTCTGAGTTTTCTGAAGAAAAATAATTTTATACTTACCAGAAGAGCTTGCTGTTCTCTTTTTCTTATTGAAGTATAGCTCATATACAATATTATATTGGTTTCAAGTATACAACACAATAGTTCAACAGTTCCACACATTACTAACTCCTCACCCCAATTAGTACAATTACTCTCTGTCACCACAGAAAGATGTGACAGAACCACTGGTTATATTCCTTATGCTATTCTACTATTCCGCTGACCAACTTATATTATGACTGAGATTTCTGTGCTGCTTTATCTCCCTGCCCCTCCCCGCCTACCCACCCAACCCTTCCCCCATGGTAACCTGAAGAAAACGAAATCCCTGGTTCAAAGATATATAGCACCCCTACATTTGTTGCTGCATAATTTACAATAGCCAAGAAATGGAAGCAACCTAAGTGTCCATCAGTAGATGAATGGATAAAGAAGAGGTGGTACATAGACACAATGGAATATTATTCAGCCATAAAAAGGAAAGTAATCCTGCCATTTGCAACAACACGGATGGACCTAAAGGGTATTATGCTCGGTGAAATAAGCCAGGCAGAGAAAGAAAAATACCATATGACTTCATTTATTTGTAGCATCTAAAAACTAAACAAAACAAAATGAACAAAATAGCAGTGGACTCGCAGACACTGAGAAGTGGCTAGTGCTCACTGTTTAAGCCTCTTATAAGCAATGAATCCTCTGGGAACATTTCTACTATTTAAATACAAATAATTGTTACTCTTTACATGGAGGACTACCCTGTACGTGTATTCGGACTGCACCACATGGGTAACATATTAATGTGACAAGCCTCACCTCCCTTGAAACCACCTTACACACAAACACCAGACCAATTTCTGTAACGTCAGTTTGCAATGATTTCTGACTGACACTGAAGGCCTTTTATAAGCTTATCCCCAAGCCTTAAGAGATTTAGATACACTTGCTCATCCAGCTTGATTTTTGCTCCTTTAATCATTTCTGCATGGACTTCTAGTACCTTTACCATCTCCTATCTTTCTCTCTAGCATCCTTCAGGGTCTCGCTGGCACTTTCTCCTTGAGGTTTTCCTTGACACTCCTTGCCTACTCCACACCCTACCCTACCACACATGCAATAATTTTTCCATTTTGTGAATATCTGATTTTTATTATCTCTCATTTGACTTCTCTTAAATTCTTCCTCATAAAAGTTATCTTTTCACAGGTCTTAACTACCCACCAGTTTGATCATTTTTTTGAAGATAAGAGTTTATAGTCTTCCATTTTGCCCATCCAGGACCTGAAATAAAGCCCATACCCATTATTTGAGGGCGGGTTTAATGTCAGACTCAAAGTTTATGCACTAGACTCAAGTGAATATAAACAGCAGACTATGACAAGGGAGTAAGACAGCCATAACAATGGGAGGAGCGGGGGGAGAGAAGGCAGGCAAGACGCTCTGGAGAGGGTCACGGAGAGGAGGGCTCTTGGGATAGGCTATGGGAGAGGGTGAGAATTTTAACAGGCAGTAAAGGAACCCATTCAGGAAGCAAAGACCAGACTGAGCAGGAGACGCCTAGATGACTACTCCCGTTTTGGAAGGAACTGAGCAGTAAGGAGTGGTAGTCAGAGGTGAAATGTAAAGCTGGTTAGCATAGGCAGTGTTTTAAGGATCTTCAAGTCTGGCTGAAATATACAAAGAAGTAAGTTGGGATCCTCTGCATTCTCCACTTTGCAAACTAGCAGCATGCAGGAAGAGATTTTATTTTGATTGGTAACACTGAGTTATTAATACAGAATTACACTGTGACTGAAATCCTAAACTAATTGAAAAGCAAAGCCTGCATTAACCAAACTCAAGAGCTTGCACTGCTATTCCTCAAAGCCATGAATCAGAACACATCAGTACAGAGGTGACTGGGCTTCCTACCAAACATTAGTGAATTGCACCTGAATTTTTCTCTCAGAAAAAAAATGAAGAAGAATAAGCTTTCAGTTACCTACATTTGCCAAGAGGACAGATTAGCTATAACTGTGTAAATCTCTCAGCTCAGTGCTTCATGTATGCCAGCGTGTAGTCAGATAATTAATTGATACTTTTCTCATCATTTGTAAAGACAGCTTATTTCTAGGAGGAAGCCAAACATATCAGTTTGAAAGAAATTTCCACAAAGACAAACATTTAGTTTTCATTCCATATTTATATTATAAATAACAACTCACTATATTCATCATGATATTTCAAGTACACTTAGAAGAGGAAAAAGAGGAAAAGATTAAAAATACTTGATTTTTGTGTGTATGGTTTTAAATCACAATAAGATCAACAGTGAATGCTTAAGTACCCAAATGCTTACATGCATCTCAACCTAAATAGATTTTTAGATTTCTAAAAATTACTTAGAAATCCTCATATTAATAATGAGAATTCCCCTTTTGGGTTATAATGTGCATTTTTTATTGGCCAAGAGTATTTCTTCAGGATATTTTTCTGCACTAGGTTTAGTCTGGTTCCAAGGGTGTCCTCTACTACAGAGGAGGCTCATTTCTTTCAAATATATATCACTGCTGAATTTTTTTCTGAAATCTAACCTGAACCTTTCATTTCTCTGACCCTATTTTACAATATATGTTCTAAGGATACCAGATCACAGAGGACCACGTTCTAATTGCTGAGATTTGAAGTTGTTGATTTGAGTTTTCTTTTTTCTTTTTAATCTATTAGCCATATTCTCTTTCAGCTACAAAGGAACCGATGTTGAGTTTCTAACAAGAAAAAGTATGAATCTCATAGGAAAACACTATCTCCTAGTACTGAAAGCAGTATCAGAACGGAGCAAAGATTCTGTATTTGACTAAATTTTTCTTAGGAAATGAAAATCCTACCGTCTCTTCTGTGTACATTTGCTGATGTTTTAGTCTAAAGTAAACTAGCAAGGCCTTCTTAATGTTGAATGTAGGTGCTCCTAGCAACAACAATAAACTGCTTCCTATCAAACCTTAGAATTTTTCTTCTGTGATTCGTTTATTGTGTTTCTAAGCCTGAACTTACTACTTACTATATACAGAATAGGTTGGAATATAGAAGTGCATAATCGTTCTTAAATCATAATTCTCCATTCATGCCATATCCTAGAAAAATAAAGTTTAAAGTGCAATCAGGTACTTTGATAGAAAACCTCAGTTCTCTGATTACTTCTGAAGAGGTATATGCATTAATGTCAAATCATCACTTGATGTAAAAGCCCAGATTTTTGATAAAAAGTCACTTATATAGAATATTAAAATCAGATAGCTAATCAGTTAAATGCCTTTGTCCTTTGTGACACTGACCTCCCAGTGTATCTTCTGATGAATATAGGAATAATTGAGAATAAGAAAAAGTATGAAAATTGACTATTAAGTGGTAAGAATTGTGGATATTAGATCATTTTAAGACAGTAGAGTCTAGGTCAGAGTTAGAGTCAGAAAACCCATTTTAAAGACTTTAATATCTAGCTTGTATTTTCCTCTGCTTTACTTACCCCAGCACCTAACAGAGTGTCTTACATAGAGCTAATGCTCAATAAATATGTATTTCTTTTACATCAGAAAGTATGAGAGATGAGAAAGTAGAGACACCATGTACAAAAAACTCTTTGGAGAGATTTTCTTTATAAGGGAGTGAGTGGTAGCTGGAAGAAAGATGTGGGAGTCAAGGGAAGAGGCTTTACTTATTTATTTGGTTGGTTGGTTTTTAGATGGACATCATCTTGAAATGGAAAGAAACTAACTAGGACTTGGGTGTGATATAAAATAGGAGAGAAGATGGCTTGCCCTATTGTCTGGGAGTTAAGTGGGATCTCCCATTAATTGCTTATTGATACAGTACCTACGATTTGATTGTAGCACGATTACAACTGTGCCGTGCAATAGGGACTTGATAATGAAAGAAAATGAGTCCACACTGGGAGCCTGGCTTTGACCTGATGGCTGTCCACAGAGGGCATCTGTTTTGCATAGTCAAGTATGTGACCCACCTCTACATCTTCACGCAGATCAATTCTTCCATCTTCAACACAAATTCATCTCTTAAATAACAATTAGAACTAACACTCATTACATGCCAAGCACTGTCCTAAATACATTACACATGTTGACTCATTTAATCCTCACATAATCCTATGATTAGTTTACATTATCCCCATTCTACAGATAAATAAACTGAGGAACACAGAGTGACTTGCCCCAGGCCACCCAGAGAATAAGTGGCAGAGCCAAAATTCAAACCCAGGCATTCTGTTTCCAATATCCATTCTTAAAACACTTTGAGCCTATTTCCTCTACTCTCCTGCCCTTTCCTAAACTCCTCTCCCCTCTTCACAGTGGTTCTTGGACTTAAGTCTGCCTCAGAATAACCTGGAGAGTGTGTTTAAATACTGCCTACCAAGCCTCACACCCCAGTTTCTGATTCAGAGATTTTGCATTTCTAACAAATTCACAAGCATTGTTATTGCTGACCTGCTGCCCTGGGAACCTCACGTTGAGAACCACCCTTCTACAGAATCATTGTCTATAGAATGTGCAGCTAATGGGAGGTTTAGTAAATAGTATCCATCAAGGTGAAGGCCAATGAATTCCTGTCAAAGAAATGCAGTGATTTGGTCACTTAAAGAACAAAGTTCATTTATCTCGTGTACTACCACCTAGGGCAGTTCACGTCAGGACTGTCATCCAGGATACAGAATTATTCCATTTCGTTGCTTCACCGTTCTTTAAGATATTATTTTCTACATGGTCAAAATTGAGACTCTGCACATGTATGCTCCGTAAGGTTGGAATGGAGAGTATACCCAATAAATTAAGGTCTAGAGCCAGAAGGGACACATGTCATTTCTACTCACATTCCAATTGCAAGAACTAAATCATCTGACCACAATAATTGCAAGGAAAATTTAGAAGTATTCTATTACACTTAAAAATGTAACATAGAGAAAATAGGTTTGGTGGATAACATGCAATCTCTGCTGTGTCCCTTCTATACACACAATCTGCCTCCCTAACTGGACTAGATATTACACATATATTTTATGTTTTCATAGGGTCTTGTGCAGTCAGGATTTTCACATTAGAGAGATCCAATAAATGTGATTAATCAAATAACCCAGAGTAAGGTATTTTACTTACCTATGATTGTTTAATTACCAATGTCTACTAATGATGTCTGTCCTGTCTTAAAGATATACTATGGAATAATAAAAAATATTTTAATAGCTTTTTGATTATGTCAGGAAGTTCATTAAGCATTTTACTAAAATTCATTAAATCATTACAAAAACCCATTTCAGGGAAGGAAATCCCTTCCAGTTTTCAAGTAAGTAAAGGAAACCATACAAAGATTAAGTGGCTGGTCCCAATCATACAGCTATTAATTGGTAGAACTGAGTGTTGGACACAGACAGATATGAATCCAAGTCTTTGCTCTTAACTACTAGTGAATCTTCAAAAATATAAACATGAAATCATAAATTATTTAATGTATAGGATGAGCCACCTATCAAAGATGAGGAAGTTATTCATGGTTTTAATATTTAGTTGGATGGCGCTCTCTATGACATTACTGCATGGATTTATATGAGTCTGATTTGGAGGAATCTTATCTACTAGTCCTCAAGCCCAGCTCAGTGTCAGAAGTATCTGGGTAACTTCTAAAAAATACTGTCTAGACCCACTCTTGACCCATAAGTCAGCATCTCCCAGGGGAAGAACAGACATCCATCTACCAATTCATGTTTTAACCAATGGAAAGTATTCAACCAATGAAGTATGCTGACCCAGGAAACAGGCAGCTGGTAAAGACCTAGGTGCCAAACCACATCCTGCAGGAAGTTTTAAATCCTTAGCCAAGTGTATTATTAAAAGTCCTCAACATTTCTATAAATCCAGATGTTTTTCAGCACACATTCCTTAGTTTAGGTAAGTTTTGTTTTGTTTTAATGATTGGTACTGTACAACTCTGTCTACATGCTGTGATATGCAACTCATAGGAAATTCTTTTAGTAAGCTATTTAATGAAAATGTCTTTGGACGGACATCAAGATGGACCTTACTCTGAACCCCTTAGGTATAGCACAATCCGGTTCCAATATTGTTTAAGCCTCTGCATAATCCACCAGGATGCTTTCAAAACCTGCTTACAACTGCAACTCAGATCATATTTACATTTTCATCCATGTCCTCTATTCCTCTCAAGAGAGGAGAAGAAAGCATTCCTTCTGGAAGAACAAGAACTAGTGATAATATATAAATTCTGCAGTCTTTATGAATTTTAATATTTGACCTGTAGCAGAGACTGTTAGGTGTTCTTCATTAATCATCCTCCCCTTTCTCCTCAGTGATATAACCGTTGAACACTGGTCACATGAAGGCACAAAATAAAGACTGCACTAAGCCGCACATGACCCTATGACCAAGTGCTGGCCAGTGGAAGGTAGGCAGAACCGTCTGTCAAACTCCTGGAAAGTAACCTTCAGGTGAGGGAGGATGCCTTTTCATTTCTCATTTCTCCTTCATGATGTGTGAAATGAGGATACAACGACTGGTCCTCCGACAGCCTCCTCAGACAAAGGAAGAAACGTGGCATGTTGAGGAGGACAGATGAATCAGAAATCAGGAACCTGGGTCCTGAATGAGCCCAGGGGTGCCACACCCGCCCGGGACTGCCTGCATTTCCACTTCTCTCTGGTTAAACTCTTTATATTTTGGTATTTATGTAACTTGCATTGGATCCTAATCCCAGGGGACACATGGCCACTTACACAAAAAGTCACAAATGGATTAGCAAACTATTGCAGAAAACACTTACACATCTAAAAGCAATAGTTTAAAAGGGATATTGTATGATGAAACTGAATATACTTCTCCTTTCTTGGTTGCCCTTTCCTTGAGCTGTAAGAGTGAGCGAAAAGGTGAAATATACAGCTCTCATGGAGGAAAATGTGAGTTTGAAATCATTTAATGTATGAAAAAGTTGTTGCTAGGTGACTGTTGTCTGAAAGCTTGCTGAGGTGTGTTGGCACCTAGAGAAAAATGCAAGTAGGAGTAATGTTTCATAAGTTTGCCCTTTAATGAAGACTGTGTATTATTTTTACATGGGAGAACACAGGGTAAACAAGCAAGAAAAATATTATTTTTCACATAAGACAAAACAGCTTTTCTTTGCACCCAGCCACGTTCCCCAGAGGGAGGAGCAGCCCCCGGCAGAGGACTGTACGGGGCAGCCTCCTCACTGTTCCCTCGGTCCAGGCCTCAGCTGTCAGGGAGGCTCCATTTCAGCCTGTAACACCTGCCAGGACCTGAGTCCCTCGGAAAGAGGGCGGTCAGGCGCTGATGGCCCTTCTGACAAGGGGAAGCCCGGGCCGATTCTGGTGACCACCTTGTGTCACACGTACTGACTGTGCCGATGTGGGAGTGGAGGAGAAGACAGACATAGAAGTTCATTCTGACAGCAGAGAGAGAGAGAGAGAGAGAGAGAGAGAGAGAGCGGTCAGACCCAGGAGAGGTCAAGACCACAGTAAGCCGCTGCCTGCAGGGCATCACCATGTCCTTTGCTGAATTCTGATGATGGTAGAGAAATCATTCCTCCCCACCCACTTGCCCCCTACCAGACCTTCCTAACCGCTCTAATCAGCTCTGCATTTAAACCTCTCTTCCAAACTGCAGCTGAAATCTTCAACTGAACGCAAAGGAAGATATTTGTCATTATTAAAGGTTTCAAGAATGAGACTCGAGTTGGTCCTATTAGATGTGAAAAGAAGTGGTGGAGAAAGTCAAATGCCCAGGCTTAGTGAAGCAGAAGATTCTAATGGGAATATGAGAACTAGAAAGAGAGGCTCTGACCTGTGAACACAGCCTGTACTCACCCTCTCCTTTGCTCCTTCAATTAATTTCAATTACCCGGTCGCTGAATTTGACCATGAACAATCAGGTGACACCAAACGCCGCAACAGAAGCACATCTAATGAGAGAACATCATAGTTTGGATCGCCCCTTCTTTCAGCTTATAATCTACCTGAAGCCCCACACTTTACTCTGACCCACATAGGTGAAAAGGAGTATATTCCTATATTCATCCCTATGGGGTTGAAAATGTTTGCAGAACAAGAGCAAGGAGACATTGCCCATTGGGTGAATGCAGGTCTTTTCCTGGGTTTATAATGTTTCAGCCTGTGATGTGGGAGGAGAACAAAGGGCAGGCACCCAGTGGTATTTCCAGCAAAGCTACTGTGTCTCCCACCGGGCAGCAGTATTTGCAGGCTTGTAATTATTATTATTTGCTTTTTTAAAAGATCAGTTCAAAAATCCTGAATAATAATTTACCTCACAAGAATTTGCTCATTATGTAGTTACTCCATCCCTTCTGCTCTTTCAAAACCTTATTTTTGTAGCTAAGCATGAAATAATCTCCCAGAGTTTCTGGAGCAGGTCTTTTTCTATTCATGTGATTGCAAACAGAAACTCCTTATTCAAGAAGGAAAAGGTATTAAACTGAGTGAAGCTCTTTCTATATTAAAATAAAAATACAGAAAAGAGCTGTGACTGCAATCTTAACTGTGAGGCATGGTGCGAAAGGTATGAGCGGTGCACAGCGTGCAGCTGTCCCGCCCAAAATGGCACATTGTCAGCAGTCAACTTAAAAGTCAGTTTGTTAATAATCTCATTTACAATGTGTTCCATTATTTTTTAATATCTGCTTAGTGTTTCTGAGTATCCAGCCTTGTTTTCCAAATGAAATTCAAGTATTAATACCTTGAGCTCTTATACTCTGACATGCTCTTTTGGGAACTATCCTGATACTTAGGCAATGATTTCAAAGTGCGTCTGAGGTCAGAACTACCTCCACGTTTATGCAGCCTTCTTTTACTGACTTAACTCTAGAGCTTCCATTCACTTAGTACTGTTTTGGGTGGGAGCTGATGCTGACTATATTGTAAAAGAGAGTCCTATAACTTTTGTTATTCTATCACCTCCCTGTCTTCTGCCATCCCACAATCTGACAATTTTTATGACACATATTCAACCACCTTGCAATTTGGAAATTTTAATGATTCTCTCCATCAGCCCTCTCCTGATGCACAAATTGTCCCCAAAACATCCCAGCTGCCTTCGTGACTGCAAGACACATTGAAATTACCAGCCAGCACTCTGACCACAACACAGGCATTGCTAGGAAATAAAGCAGAAAAGTCATATTAAGCCATCTTATTGGGTGTTATCAAGAAACAAAATGAACTAATTATTATTTCCTTTCTTTTCCCAAGGATTTGCAATTCCTCGATGAAACCTAAAAAATACCAAAAGGTTTCAAGGCAATCCTTTAGAAAGTGACCTTTTGCTTTCCCCATTTCATTTGCCCTAAGTGTTAATTGACTTTGAAAAAGCACTATATTATATTATCTTTTCAGAAAAAGGAAAAGAATAGACCTGATTTGTGAACACCAACATCCTCCAGCATCAAAGTGTTGTTTAAATCATTGCCCAGCAGAACTGAGAACGATCCAGGAGAGTGAGGGAGAACAGATTTTTTTTTAAAAAAAAAAGACAGAACTGCCTCAAAATGAAAGAGTGCCAGTGCCATCTACAGGGAGAAGTGATAGTAACCAGCTATCAACTCAACATACAAGGAAAAGATTTTAATTATCATCCTCATTGCCAGCAATTATCCTGTTCATTTGGTACGCAGAGGTTCTCTTTTACCACCCTTTGTTCTAACGAAAGTCTGGAGTTGGTGGGGACAAACGGATAGGGGAGCTAGTGAAGAGCAGTTCTCTCCTAGCAAGATGCTCGCCCGCGTTACCGACTGGTACATTGGTGTGAGTACCCATACAATTTATGGAATTGCTCTGACACTCAAAGGATCCCATGCAGGTTTTCCTTAGACCTATGGACCTAGAATCTGTGTACCTATTTATTTCCATACTTTTACATTTTACTTTTAACATTTCTCCCTTATAGCATAATTCATCTTACAGAATTAAAAACATTTCCTTTTCATAAAAATATTTTGCGATTGACCTAAATGAAGTCATGAAGATATTCCAACATATTAAATTAAAGTAGCCAAGGACTATGAAAGCAAGAGTAACCATAGCAATAAAAATGAAGCCAAATCTGGAGACATTATTAGGTTTACAGAGTCTCTGGGGGTGATAGGCAAAGAAAATAAGGGTATTGATGTTTCTGTTAATGTTCAGACCAGTTATAGTGAGAAGACAGGAATTATTATGGTATGTTATTAATTGCTTTAGACATACAATTGTTTAATTTAGAATGTAGGTTTAATTTAGAAATAGTAATCCACATGGAACAAAACTGCATCCCTTAAAGCATTCTCCCTCTTGGAAGAAAAAGCACCTTCTTTCTATTCTCGGCATTCTTAGGGAAAGGAGTTTCTATGAATTGTAATAGCAATCCCGACATTTAATATCATTATTTACTGGTTAATTAAAATGCAATTTGTGACATTGAGCCAAAAAGCAATATATCTTCCCACTGTGCCCTTGAAATTCCTATTTAAAGACTCCAATTTTACTTCAGTTTTACCCACACTATTTCAGCAAAGACTATTTTACCTGTCATATAAGTCTTGCCAATGTTGTAATTTAAACTATGGTCTCTCCATTCATCAGACTAAAGAAAAGGAATAGCAATTACTAAAAAATAATTAGTCATTTAGAATGATTTCTTATTTGAGACATGAGTCTACAATTAAGTGGCTTTACAATATAGGAAAGCAATACTTCCATTTCATTCTTTTTAAAATGTTAAGAACTGTACTAAACGACATTTCTGATCTTTTTTCACTCTAGGAGTCTAAGACCTTAATTCTGCATGGCCATGTGGTTAAAAATGATAAATAAATATGGGTAAATATGTGAATGGAGTAGAGCCAAAATTTTATTTAAGATGTTCTTCTTATTAGAAAATTAGTTATAATTAATTACTCTGGCAATATGGGGAAATCACTTTTAATAAAAGTTATAATGATATGTATATAATAAATCATAAACTCTTTTATACTGAATTAAGATATTCTTATTTTTCGTCTGCAGTTTTATGATGATGAATCTAGATACAGATTTTCTTTTATTTATCCTTCTAGGTGGATTCACTAGGCTTCCATGATTTGAATGTTAATATCTCTTATCAATTTGGGGAAATGTTTCTTCTTGAAATATTTTATCTCCCCCATTCTCTGTGTTGTTTCCTTCTGGAAGTTTGACTAGAAATATGCTATATCTTTTCACTCTGTATTCCAGCTCTCAGCCTCTTTCAAATTTCCCATCTCTGTCTCTTGGCATCTCATTCTGCATAACTTCTTCAACTATGTCTTCCAATTTACTAATTTTCTCTTATGCTGTTTCCAAACTTCTGTTAAATCTGTTCATTGAGTTTTTAGTGTAAAAAACTGCATTTTTCATTTCTAGAAAATCTAATTTTTTCATCTCTGCTTAGTCATTTTTATTAACTTACTTATTTCTATGAACATTAAATATGCTTATTTTCTGCTCTTTCTCTAATACTATCAGTATATGATGACTTTTTGAACTCCATACTACCATCTGCTATTTCTAATAGCTCTCACTTTCTTGCTTTTGTTTCGTTGTGTGTTTTGGGATTTGGGCTTTGAGCTCATACTCCTTAGGATATTCATGGGATTTATTTGAGAATTGAATTAAAAGATTAATTTCTACAGAGATGATCTGCATTTTCTTCTTCCACAATCCTAAAACACATCTGATCTCACACTACTTCAAACCTATCCAAGGACTGTCCTGTGGCAAGAAATTATAAAGAGATCTTTTTTCCTTCAAATAAATATCAAACTTTGAGAAAAGAGATTTCCCTTGCTGTGATAAGAGGGGCAAGGCAAGGAGTATAATTTCTAGTTTTTATTTCATCTTTACCCTGAGGTTACAGGACTTTAGGGACCATTTTAACATGGAATATCTTTTTTAATCCCCATATATAAAAGGTCCTAAGCATTTTCTTCCATTTTCCATGCCTTGTGGTGACATAAAAACTAAAGAGTAGGTCACCTGGATTTCACAAATACTCTGAATGAAATCTAGCTTCACTCCTCCAGTTATCTGAGTTCTCACTTATGCTTAGATTTTGCCGCTGAGAATTTAATTTCTTGCCTGAACATCAATGATAAAATAATGTGAGAGATCTTCAGTTGTTTGCAGCCATAAAGTATGTCAGAGAATCTAAACTGCCTTACTGTTAAAAATGGAGGTCTGTTTGTATTGAATCTAAACATAAATCTAAACATGTATTGTGTTCCCTGTGACTTGAGATACTGAAAACTCAGCTTTTGCTACATACTGCTTAATGATCTGACTGATCTTTCAAACATAAATTTAAATATGGCATCTTCCTCTTCAGACCTTTCAATATCAGTCCCTGTATTAGGATCAGATTCAGTCTCTCCCACACACTCTACAGTAAGTATAGATCTTACCTACTTCTAGCTACCCTTTTCTTTACCATTATCACCGTCATTCATTCCCACTGAATCACACCCACTATCTTTGCTACATGTACTCTCTTAAACTTTTATACATGCTCATTGTTAAAACATTGTTTCCTCCTAGTTTTCCTTCAAGTTTTAACTTATCTGTCACTTCCTAGAGGAAGCCTTTCCTGAATCCCAGATTCATGTTGAATCATGCCTTTCTTTGTTACTCCCATAGAGCCTTATACCTAATTCCCTATCACAGCTTTCATCACACTGTTATATAACTGACTGTTTATATTTCTGAATTCCCTGCTATAACACAAGCTTTATAAAAGCAGATATATTTGTCATGTTAAATTATATACTTGGCACTCACCACAATCCCTTCAACATAATGAATATTTTTTATATAAAAATGAAGTGTCTTTAGCTTTTCCGTAGTTGTAAACAAAGATAGCATTAGGCCTGAATATTTCTTTGGGATTGAGTCATAAATTATTGAGTAGTACAAAGATAGGGGGATCTGTATTCATTTTAAGGACACTGTTATTTCAGAACCTTATTTTTATCCTGAAAAAGCAATCTTCCAAAATATTAAATACAAGTATGAAATTCAGTTATTTGCTGTCGCCAAGAGGACATCAAATCATATAAGCTTCTGGGACTATATTCCTATTGTCTATAAAGAATGATTTAATTTCTTCATTATAATTTCTGTGTATTGAAAGGAAATAAGGTAGAAAACTCATCAGAAGGTCTTCCAAACTGAGATCTTAGGAGATTGTGGTAATTTGCCATTCATTGAAACAATAGTTAAAGTGATAAGAGTTAGACAGACCATAATATAGCCATGTCTACAAAGGGAGGAAGTAGAGTGTGATACGCCTACAAGTCACATAAATATCACCTTTCTTCCTTCGTCACTCTCCTCTGATCCCTCAGTCACTTGCTTTGTTTTTGTGTTTCTAATTCATTGTCTTCAAGATTTATGTGATGCCCTTTATTTCATCAGAACCTAAGAATTTGACTTAGCCAATGCTATACACATGCCCCAAACTATCTAAATGATTTCAGGCTGAAATTGCAGCAACCACTGTGATTTTTTAAACACAGAGGTAATTAGTCATCCAACTCTTTGATGGAATCAGCACAAATCAGAGCAAATCAGAGCAGTTTATAGATATGATACACTTTTGAACAACTGACATTGTTCTTTATGGCAAATGAAGTGTTCCAGGTTGTATATACCATAAACCACACTCAAAATATCATGAGGAAATTGACTGAATTTAAAAATCATGACGTCTAGAGCACAGAATATTGAAAATCCATACTATATCCATGACATGAGGGCAGGGGAGTTCCTGGAAACTCTTGGGATTTTTATTCTTTAACACTTTAGAAACATACAGAAATAGAAAAAAGTAATATAAGTAACTTCTTTATGTTTCTGTTCATAAATTATTAACTGTGAGGCAATTAATTGGGCTCTTGGGTCAGTTTTAGAATTATTGTTATAAAATTTCTGCATCTGAATTAGATGGTCAGGCTTTTCCAGGATCTTAGACCTTGTAATATTTCATGACAAATTTCTATGAAATCCCCTTTCTAAGTAAAGGTCGCATTCTTTCTCACTTTCTGATGGCAAGCATTAAATCCCTCTCTTTATAGATGATGCTGTCAGTGCATTATTAGTGCACTGATGTTGTACAGCCAGCTAACACGATCTTAATGGGGATTTCAGTATAAAGATAAAATCAAACAAATAAATGCTTAGTAAGAGTTTACATAAATGTCACTGGGATCACCAGTGGCTAAGGGTGAACCAGGGAATAGTACCTATCTAATCGGCCTCCCATTCCCGAATTTTGTCCAAAAGTTGTCCACCTTTGCGTTGAAGTATAATAGAGTTGTTTTTTCCTTGAGAAGTAACATGCTATTGTATAACCACTACTTTCTCAAAGGTACTTATATCCAGTTTAAAAGGGTACTTATGTCTGGTTTAAAAACTATCTCTGATTCTAGACCTGAGAGTCTCTTTAAAACAAAGCCAGCTCTCCTCTGAGCAGTGTGGACAGTGAGAAGACACACTGTGAACCAGAGGAAGCATGGCGCTGACGTGGATAATGACCTGGATCGGACACTGAAGCCCGAGGTGCTTGTGAGCTGCGGCAGGGCCACATGGAGGGAAGGGGCTTGTGGTGTGTCATAAGGACCTGCATTAGTACTGATTTTAGTTACTTTGCTGACCCAAAAGAAGGAAAATACAGCAAGGTGATGAAATGTGATGAAGATCCTAAGTGGAGAAATTTAGCCAAATATGGGGTAGGAAAACAATAAAACTAACAGTGACTTGGGCAGGCTAGAATTAAGGGCTGAAAAGTGCTTTGTGCTATTCAATTTTGGGAAAGTCTAAATGAAGTTAATCTAAAGTTAAGTACATCAGAAAAATATATTGACCTTTGATGGGTCACAGTTACCAAATTGTTTCCCAAAAGAAATCAGCGTGGAGCTGTCTTTTATCTTTCCAAATATTTAGAAATAGAATTCTTATAACATTGGATCTAAATCCATGCAAAGGACCAAATAACAAAAAAACATTGGTAGTAGCCAGGGATACTAGGTCTCCACTCCTGAGAAAAGTAAAAGACACCAGAAGCATCTGAGTACTGAGTCAGGCAGGCGAGAGGAACTCCTCAGAATGACAAAAATTACTACCATGGGTATGATTAATATACAACACCATCAAAAGCATTTCCACTGACAGAAGTATAATGGAGGAAAAGAGTTCAACTTTTCTCAAATCTACAGTTATAAACAAAGGTGGAAAGTAACAGGAGATCTCAACTGAGAAAGTAAACGAAAACCTTGAATGTTCTTGTTTCCATCGAAAGGGGTTCAGACAATTAAAGAATAGTCACAGGTGTCAAAAGAAATATGAAATAAACAGAGGGCAGGAGGGAAAGGATGAATGAATTGTGTCACAGAGCCTCTGTTACTGATTTCTTGACTGACTGTGACTGACAGGCGATCACTCTGTACATGTTCCTAGAATCACTCTTGTTTGAAGAGCTATTTCATCCAAATGGTCCCATCACCAGAATTGTCTTACAGTAAATCTTGAAGTACTTGGGAATTGAAATCCACATCTATTCTTTAGCTATTAGTAAGAAAGTTAAAATCTCTTTTCAAAAAAAAATTGCATTTAAATTTTTGTTCAAAATATTTTCTGTTTGATGGATAATGGCCCTTCAAGAAAAGTATGAATGAAGCAGTTTTAATAGAAGCTATTATCTAAGCTTCTTTTAAAGTATGTGTAGGGGACCAGCTAAGGGGAACCAAGTGTGAAGTGAACAATATACTGCCTAAAAAATAGCTCACTTCAGAGGGAGAAAAGGTAGTAGGAGACATAGTTTCCCTCATTTGAATGTCAGGAAAGATACTTTATTCTAGTTAGAGGAAAAACAAACATAAGTCTTCGGTCCTTTCAAGAGTCCTGTACCATTACTTAGATATTTCTCACCTTCCTGCTTTTAAAACCTCACAGAATGAACTAATAATAATAATAATAACAACAGCATGAAATATTGTTTGAACTCTCACCATGTGGCAGGCGGGAGAGTGAAAAAAGCTAGAAAAGAGGCCTGGAAGGTGGACATTTCGTGACTATGCTTCACATCCTGTTAACTATTTCTTCTTTGGTGGTTGAGAGAGGGAAAAATTGAAAAAATAGAAAAGCTGAAACAGCATTGAGATAGTCTGACACCACATACTTGCTGAGTTGAAAAGGAAAACATAATCAACCACTCTACATAAGTACTGTCAAAATAAGGTCAAAACTGGATAATGGAAAAAAATACCAAATTATACAAAGATGGTTTATTTTACTACTTTTAAAATGCCTTTGTTTTGCTTCAAGTTTGTATCTATGATATGAGCAACATTTATTGAGTATCTATCATATGCATGAACAAATCTTTTGATTTCGACTTCATACTAACTTTACGGATTAAATGTTATTAGTCTATTTCATACAGGAAGAAAATTGGGTCCATAGGGTCCAAATGAGTTGTCTATAGCAAAAAACAGCAACTGTCAGAGCCAGGATTCAAAATCAGGTTTGCTGGATCCTCACTAGTTTCCTTTCTTCCATTTATAATAATTTTAATTTAATATACAAATAACAACAATTTGCAAGTTTACAATATTACTAATGTACCAGATCTTGCAAAGAGAGAAACCCATTGCAATTCTGGATATTCCATGAAATTAGAGCATAATTTCTAGAGGAATTTTGACTCTATGTATATTTTGTAACAGAAATGTATGTTGTGATATGGTTAAACCCAAATAACTAGAGCCCTTGCTCCCCAGATTTTTCTTCATTATACTCAAGTTCTGTCTTCTATTCATTGGTTGCTTCAGATATATTTCAAACACCATTTCTTTTGATCCACTTGAAATCCCAACTTTTATGTCAAAAAAGAAAACTTTCCATTGCAAACCGTAAATCATAAAGTTAGCATGTGGTGTCCCTTTACCCTTTGTTAATTTTGTATGGAGCAATATTTAGGCTTTCACTATCTCTTCTGATTTCCACTTTCCTTCTTCTTTCTTTCTTTTTTTTTTTCATTTTGCTTTGTAAATGCTGCAACTACCTTTACCAAAAGAGGTAGGAGTGAAAAGTGTGGGAGGAAGGAAGGGAGGACCAATACTTTGGTGCCCAAATCTGACCCCCCAGCTGTCTGACTTCCTGTCATGTTTACTTACTCTTGTTTCTACTCTCCTGTCTTTGTTGTTTCCCAACCTTTTTACTCTACACCACATGGGGAAAAATAAGAGTTGAGTGAGAGAAGAAATAAAGAAAATTGAAAAGTTAGCTAGAAAGTAACTAGTAAATTGGTTAACAAGTTGAAGGAAAGGGAAGAAAAAAGGCTACAGTGAAAAAGGGAGAATGAAGGGAAGAAAGAGGGGAGAGAGGGAGGGATGGGGAGAGGAGAGGGGAGGAGATAATTCCAAGGAAGTAAAGGATTTTTGACCTTAACGGAGTAACAGAACCTTTTAAAGTTTTATGACTATCTCCCTGAAAATGCGTATAAATCAAAAATTTGCAAATAATTTCAAGAGTTCACAGACCACTCTCCCAAGGCCATTCATAGATGGAACCCCTGCACTAGGATTTATTGTAAGACCATGTCTCTGAATGAAAAATATAACTGAAGGATGATTTTCAAACACATTTTGGCTGTCACCTTCAGCATACAGCAGTTCAATATACAGAGACTGAAATGTATAATACACAGGGGAATAAACATAGACAGAAAGTACAACAGGGCAGATTATATAATAGGCCACCAAAAACGCCTGAGGGACACTCTGGGAGTCTGACCCTGCACTGCACCACGTTGGCATGCATTGGTTTCTCATAATACCATTGAGCTCATCCTTAAAGAGCTTACCCCAGACTATTTTCCCTCCACCATGGGTGGCTGGAGTCATCGCACTGCTGTAAAGAATGCAATCCACTCACCAACTGGGAGCAAAGGTGAATTCGTTGTGCTTTTCTTCTCTGTGAATAGCATCGCCCTGGCTGCTCACTGTAATACCAGCACTGCTAGGCTCTGCCACCTCATCCTGCCAGCATCTCGTCAGTTCACTGCGGGTTGGACCAGCCAGGTGGAGTCTATCCAATGCACCACATCCACCTAGCAATATGACATCTGGGACAATCCCATTTCTCAGGGAATCCATTGAGAACTGGCACCTCTGAATTTTTCTCATGCAAAGCTATGGCCCAATACCTTCCCCTCATGTAACATTGCAGCAGGTTAATGCTAGACCTAATCTTGAACTGAACAAGTGTGAATAGTACTCACAGGCAATAAGCTTTTTGGTGAGTTTAATAAAATAATCAAAGAAACAGAACGATGACAGCTTCTCAAAAGTGTTTATCCATCCTATAGATAAGCAGCTCTCTCTTGAGGAACACCTTCAGTGGCTTCCCATTGCCTACTAAATAAAAGACAGACTCCTCTGCAGGGCTCTCCATGTCCTGCACATGTGTTCCCATGTCTGTTCTGTTCTGCAGTCTGGTCCCATTTCTAGCTTTCTCCCTCCCTGAGGGTCTACTCTTAGCCTGAACCTCAAACAACCTGCTTTTAGGCAAACCCTGCACTTTTCCCTTCTGTTTTCTTTTATTTTGGATGTTTCATTCTCATTCATTTTTCTCATTTTCTTATATCAAAATCCCACCCATCCTTTGGAGCCCAAATCCATGCCCTCTACCAAGAAATCCTCCTTTAAGCTTCCCATCTTCATCCTAAAAGAAGGCTCTTACAGTCCTCTGAATGGGGTAGAACACAATCTATGGATTCAGATAAATGTGAGTTTGAAT
>JAVSCE010018170.1:0-89280 GCA_032199065.1 Smutsia gigantea | reverse complement strand
GGTCAGCACTTTGACCCCGTCCTGTCTAGCGTAAAGCGCGCCTTGAGGCAGGCTTGGGAAGGAAGTGCTGTGAGAGCAAGCCCTCCTCGTGAAGATACGCTGCTGACAGGAACAGGCGCGGGTGAGTCTGGCTTGTAGGGTTCCGCCAGGCCGCGCCCTCTGAGGGCCGCAGGAAGCCCACTGACAGGCACGTGAGGGTGCCCGAGGCCCTGGGGGCTCCTCTTGGCCTCCTCTCTCCCGAAACGTTAGCACTTGAGTCATAAATATGTCAGTGAAAGGCATGTAGATTTTCTAAATATATAAGATCCCAAAGGACTGAAAAGAGTTATAAAAATATACAAACATATATATATTTTTTAATTCTGGCATATTACATATTTCTAAGAAAGCAATTAGTAATTACCTGACACTGGGTAAGAACTGGAAGATTGTGGGTGACTTATAAATTACAATTTTATGTAAAATATCAGTGGGGGAAACCCCTAATTTTCCATTCAAAATTCTGCTATTTGTTAAGTACTTTCCAAAAACAGAGACTATTCCCATTGGTTTAAGCAGTGGGCGTGGAGATTACCAAAAGAAGGCTCTCCCGAAGTAACAGATGACTTTAGCCTGGTTAGGAAAGTAAACGCAGTTTTTTGCAACTCTTATTTCTTTTTGGTTTTCTTTCTTTCTTTTTTATTTTGGATGATGGGGGAGAAGAATTAGATTGCATTGCCCCAAGTCAGAAAGAAGCACGTCGGCGTTTTCTTGGTGTCCATTCTGTTCTACATAACCGGGAAGCGGCTGAGGGCCTGCCTCAGCTTTTCTGCAATCTGGTGAAATAAACAAGCAGTTTTGAGATAGCAATCCCACTATGACTTCATAGTATACTATTATTTCCATCTCTTTGAGTTAAACATTATAAAAATTTCAAATTCTTTAACTTGGTCTATGCTTCCAGGTTCTTCTGGCACCAACTCAGCTTCCGTGCCGCCGGAGGAGACCTCAAGCCCTGCTGGTGCTGCCAAAGGCGGAGCCTCAGCCTGCAGGAAGCCCCGCCCCTCTCCAGCGCACGCCCTGCCTCTCTGCGCGGCAGCGCTTCCACACTCCCCACTTTTCCTCCGGCGAGTGGGGTGGATCTGGCTGTCACGCTTGCCTAGATTCCCTGCCTTCCTGGACACCCGTGGACTCGTGAGGCTCGGCTGACGAGCAGACTCCCTGATGCAGTGACGGTGTGCACCTTCACCATGAAGTTACTGCTGTCTGCGGTCACGACTGCATCCCTGGGCTTCCTCCTGGGAGACCGCACGCTCCCGAATGACCCAGAGGCTTAATCATCCTGGGGGCCTAAGCAGCTGGAGAAAGTGCTTAGTAGACGATAGGTACTCAATGAATGTTTGCTTCATGAGCACACAGGCAAATTTTAATATCTGAGGGTTGGTTTCTCATACACTATGTTAGATTTAGCAAGGCCAGTGATTAAATCTGTGGGCTTCTTTATTGAATTACAATGTCTTTGATAATTAAATCTCATGTGGGCTTGAGAATTAATCAATCAACATCATCAGAATTCCCACGCTGCCTTTCAATTATTTTCTCAAATAGAACAAATGTAGCCTGTGATTCTAACCCATCATAAGAGGCACGGAGACAAGGGCGCGGACCGGGGCGGGACGCGCAGAGTGCGGGGCCACGCCCGGGGAGGCGGGAGACGGGGGAATCCGTCTGTGCGCTGCGCTCCACACACCAATCACAGCGCGCACTAAGCACACCAATCACAGCTCCTTCCAAGAATCCGCTGCGGAGATGGGCGCTTTGGCAGTGTCTGGGCCAAAGATGACATGCATGCCTGTGAGTCTGGGGCTTGCCCACCATCATTCCTGAGCATACATGAGATAAGACCTTGGAAATAGTGGAAAACTTAGAAACTTGGCAGCCAGCACATGGCCAATTATGACGTGACAGAACTTGTCTTCAGATGTCTGGGTGTCCACTTCCAGGCTAGATCTTTGTTTTCTGCACACTTTGGGAAAACAAAATTACTAGGCAAAGTACAAAAGCTTATGTTTTCATTATTTTCTGAATGAAAATATTTAATGTTTTTCTTGTTTTCTCTGCAATTCCTTTGGTACACCGTGAAACCTTAATCACAAAGACTGCCAGGGGCGCCTCCTGCCGCTGCCCGCAGCCAGCTGAGAAGCTGAGAGCCTGGGGCGGGCGGACGCACGCAGCCCCACTAAGCACTTCTTGGAGCCTCACAGCCAGCTTCCAATAACCCTTCTTCAAAAGAAATCCTTCTTAAACCCAGTGTTATTCAAAAAGGAAAAGGCAGATATAATTAAGAGATTAAAAGACCCCTGCTCAATATTTGGCCTCCTTTGACTGAGCACTGAGGCTTAAAAGAACAGCAACGGACGAACTTAGTGTGGTCACGGAAGCGACCCCGAGTGCCCCCTCCCTCGCGCGCGCCCCGGGCCCGGCGGGCGGGCGACTTACGGTCTCGTAGAGCTGCGCTTGCTGCTCCAGGTAGAGGCGCATGATGCTGCTGTAGTCATAGATCCGGTTACTGTGGAAGTGATTCATCTCGGCTGCGACGGAAACCGAGGCGTCAGTCAGTCCCCCAAGCCTTCACACAACGCCTGGTTTCCCTGCTTAGTCGCCATTCATCGTCAACCCGTTTAATCTGCTTGGGTTCAGGACAGTGCTAGTTCTTGACAAATCACTTTATAAAGAAGCTAGAAAAATAATCTGAACATTTTCCAGGAAGTAGATGATTTTTGTTGGTTTGCATGTTAAGTACTATGAAATAACATACAGATAGATAATCACCCAAATGTGGACTATCATTTTAACAGAACTGACCGAGCAGGAAACTGACTTGGTCATACCTGCAGATAACTGCAGTTTGGAACTTCGAGTGTGTTTATGGCAGGCCCAGCAAGCCAACGGGTGGGCCCTGCCGCATGCCCTCTTGCGGTGCAACCCCCTAGGCAGGTTCCAGGGGGCGCCTCTGAAAGGCTGGGCAGAGCACTGAGATGCGTGGAAGCCCCAGCTCAGCAGCGGAGCCATGCCACCCCTGCACACCAGGGCCGTCAGAACTCAGCTTCTTACCAGGTGACCGGTCAGACGCCCACTCTGCATCTTTGCTGAATCTATCAGTTCAGCAAATGCCTCCCTTATCGAAATCTGTCTTTTGGTGCCACCCACACCCTGTCACCCGTCCGAGGTCTTCCTTGTCAGAGATCGTCACCTTTCCACCTGCTTTTTCCCTTACAGTCTGTGGCTAGAAAGTCAACTGCTGGCATGAAATTCCAATAAAAAGCTAAGTGTTTTGAGTTTTATATTAAGTCACCTGAAGCTTCTCATTTATCTATTTGGATAACCTCAAACACAAGTTCCAAACCAAACGCCCCCATTTTAATCCCTTCAAAACTAAAATCTTCAATCCGGTTTCCCTCTTCTGCCCCTGACTGCCTTAGTCTGGAAATCTTTCACACATTCTTCTTTCTCCCATTAATTCCTGTGTCCTGAAGGTCATTCCCTGGAAAAGTCAAAAAATATGCTTCTCTCTCCCCAGCACGCATCTCCTCTGCCCTCAGAATCTCAGGCCCAGAAGCAGCAGTCTCCGGCTGGGCTGTCTGACCCATGTCTGCCCCGCCTAACCATCAAACCTTCTCCATCGAGCACTGCTTTCCCCCCCCCACCCCCATCAAAACCTCTCCCTGGCTTAATGCCCACATCCAGTCTAGACCCTCTGCCTGGCTTTCCGGGCCCTCCACAATCACAATTCATTCCCCAATGACCTGCAGGTATGTTCTGTTCCTGAAGGCCGGCGACACAGCCTGGCCATTATGCTGCAGGCTTTGATTCCTACCGGAGCAGCCCTCCCCTTTCTCCTTTGCCCATGCACGGCCTATCTGTTTGCCAACACAGGAAAAGCCATTCACTGCTCCTACCTGCTGGAAAACACTCTGCTATATAAAGATTCATTATTATTTTCTTTTACTAATAGTCAAATCATGCCAAAAATACAGCACCTCAGCTCCCTTCTCAGGCTCCAGTCCCGGGGCACAGAAGCCACATAGAGCTAAAGCTGAGCTTTGGACTCAGTGTTAAGATCATTGCTGATATTAAAATTAAGGATTATAAAAAAACATTCAGGGTCTTTGAAAAAAAAAAGGGAAATGCACATTTAATCCAGCTGCCCTTCATAGTTATGTCAGCAAAAGTGTCTAACAGTCAATAAATTTTACAGACTTTCATTAACACTGGAATCCTGCAAACAAGACGCTTACAAAGGTACCTGAAACCAGCTATTTATTTAACTGTTGCTCACATCTGGACTTCCCGGCAAGGAAAACAGCAACCCTGCTGGGAAAACATCTCCATTAGCTCTGCATAAACCTTTTGCCTCACCTTGCAATGCGTACGACATTGTGCCGACTCGTTTCACCATGTTCTGTTTGTCCTGCGGAGTGATTTTACTAGTTGCAACCAGTTTATCACTTTCTTTCACTTTCTCTATTGCTCCCTGTGAAATACAAAATGCAATGATGTTAATAAAATAAGGATAAACGGATTAGTCATTAGTTTAAAATATAACAATGCTAACATACTCTGTAACTGAATAGGAAAATATCCCCACAAAATAAAATCATAGGAAAGGAACTAAATGTAACTTCCCTTAAATCACTTGGAAGCAAAAAGGTTGCTATTCTTAAATAATATAACTAAGCTGAAATCTAGTTTTATGCTACAGCAAGATAGAGAACCAAGTAGCATTCTATTTCTGTAATATTCGTAAGTCACTGTTACAGTAAAAGTACATATTAGGAAATGGGTGTTAGTGGGTCTAGAAAGTCCTGATCAGGGCCATCTAGCATACGCACGTGGGCACTCTCACAGAGCACGCCATAAGCTGGGGCTTAAGTGTGGTGGTCCTAAGTTTTACTGTGATTTTTGTAAGAAGCACTGAATCAATTTTATATTAATACTCAAATGAAATAGTTGTAAAAGCTGCCAAACATGTTTCACTCCAGTGTTGCTGCGTTGCTCAGTAGAGCTCTCTGGAAAGAAAGCTCTATACTCATGCATAAATTAGACTCCATGCCCAGAACTCTAAATGCTGCTATAAATTTTCAAATGAATTTATTTTCATTTCATTTATTTTATTTTAGTCCCCCCCAACCCCAGTTTTACTGAGTTATAACTGACATATAATGCTATAGTTGTTCACGGTGTACAACATGATTTGATATATGTATATTCTGAGTTTTATATGAGGTTGCCTGAAGTTGCATAAAGCTTATTTACCTATACTACCTACCCTTTCATGATACTTCAATTCTAAAGCTGAATGTTAAGTGGCCACATGCCAGGATTGTTAGGATCACAGATCACCCTTTTACAGAGCTTTTCCTGAAAAATTCAAGTATGTCACAGTACCCTAGAGCACTACAGGGGATAAAATACCCACAATTCTGAGGTAACGTACAATTTTTGAAACAGAGAAAAATTAACCAGAATCAAGATGTGAGGATACACCAAGCCAATTTTCTATTTAGTTGAAAAATACCTTTATGATGGGAATTATATAGTTTCCTTTTTATTAATATAAACACACAGAATCAATGTTGAGCATTTTGACTTTAGTTAGGGAACCCTTTGTCAGGCTCAGGGACAGAGCACCTTACGTCATCTTGGCAGGGAAGCATCTTTGAGTGCTTGCCCAAGCAGCTTACAGGGATCACAATGATAAGGAAAGTATTATTCATAATATTGTTTTGAATTTCAAACCCCGTGATGATTCTGTTTGATAATCTGACCTAAATATGTGGATAAATATTTTTCATATTTCTAGTTTCCTCAAAATAATCTTTTTATAGAATAAAAGAAGCGAAACAACTACCCATATATCTAAACATGTTATGGGGCCTTGCTGTTTAAACAACCCGAGCAGTTGCAACTGATCTCAGGAGGCTTCTCCTGGCTCAGGAGTGCGCTCACAGGCCACGCCCAAGCAGCAGCAGGTGCACCAGCCTGATTCACCTGTGTCGTCTTCTGTAAGCTTCTATGATTAAGTTACCTTGTGGGCGCCAATAATGTCAGGGAAGCAGCCAAGGAAACCTTTATATTCGTGATTACATTCCATCAGGAAATGGAGATCTTTCTTTGGCTGTAATAAGACACAGCCGGTTATTAGTGGCAGAGGAATTCAGACAATCAAGGAAGAGAAAACTCTTATATCTGAAGACTTTATTAACCAAATCCCCCAGGCACTATATTAAGTTATTGAGTGTGAAACATTCAGCCTAGTTTTTCCCACAGGAAAATAACCCCCAGGACGATTATACTCCCAATCATAGGCTATAAAGAAAATGGTAACACATCAGATAATTTTTAGTTGGTTGGTAAAATTAGCTATTTTGAGATATCCCACAATGTAAAACTGAGAAAGAACCTCAACCTAGTTAACACTGTATGTTTTACATATAAGCAAATAAGATGTTATAATTCAAGGTCTAAATTTTAGTAGAGAATGTAAAAATATTATTAAAAATTTGGTAATCATTTTAAGTTGCAACTTTAAAATTTTCAGTTTTTAATTGTAATTTTTTATAGCTATGTAACACAAAGTTGTAAAAATTAATCATTTTTACAATTATCAGGCGAGTATTTAATGACTACATGAAAGTGTGTGCAAGTGTGTGTATATAAAAACATATTTCAAGAAGTCATTAAAAATTTTTTTTTAATTTTGGGATTTCAACAACTTAGATGGTTATTCCCCTTAAGGGAACTTTGTATCTGTAAAAAGAACTGAAATTGGGGGGTTACTAAAGACTCCAATAAAAGCCTTAAGGCTAAAACAAAGACCTGCTCCATGCCAGGGACTGGAGTAGGGGCTTTTCCTTTATTAGCTGTTGAGCCCTGAGATCCTTATGAGGGAGGCTCCACTGCTGCCATTTGTCCACTTGAGCTGGGAGGCTCACGTTCTGCTGGAAAACTAAGGCTCAGAGAGGCTAAGAAAGAGTTCAAATGGGGACCCTGAGAGGGGCCCTTCCCTGTATGTTCCAGTTCCCTGACAGCTAAGGATGGGCCCAAGCCTTCCACACTGGAAGAAATCATTTAGATTTCTTGATCACAAATTTATCCATCACTTTAGCTTAATCCAAGAAACACTATTACTAAATATGATTAACAAAGATACATAGGGATAGAAAGGAGGATATCCATTTGGGAAGTCTGTCTTAAAATAGTTTTAAATTAAGTATGTGGCTTAGCACAAAACCCTAACTGGAATCATGTGGTTGTGTTAATACCTGTTCTGCCACAAGACTGGCAATTTCTTCGTAAGTCTTTCCTGCTTCTGTTATTGCATCATTGAGATCTGTCTCACCTGGAAATCATTACAGTTATGCCAGTGGTTATATGAACTTTTATTTCATTTAAAATTTTATTATAGGAAATTTCAAGTGTCAAAACTACAGAATAGCATAAGCCCCCATCTACCCATCCCCCTGGCTTCCCAATGAACAGCTCACAGCCATCTTTTTTCACCTGTCCCGCCCTTGCCCTTCCTCACCCTTTCACTGGCCATATAACATTTCATCTTAAATTTTACCTAAAAGATAAGGACTCTTTTAAAAATTACAATACCAATATGACCCCTAAGAAAAGACGATCATTCCTGATATAAACTATCCACTTATTGTCTACATCAAGCTGGCTGCTTCAATCAGGAAGCAAAGAGGGTCACATGACAGAGCTGATGTGCTTCTTGAATATACAGGTTCTTTCATTTTCCTTGGTGCACGCAGCCTGGGTTTTGCTGATGTGGTGACATTCTCTGGCCCCTGTGCTGCCTACATCATTTACTGCATACAGGTTTGCAAAATGGCACTATTCCACTTTGTCACTCCTTCTTTAGTAGATGAAATAAAGAGAAACTTTCCTTTATCAATTTTCTGGTTACTTGGAGGTGTAGGAATAGGAAAGGCAGGTTAAATCCTTCCTTCTCTTTACAACAGTGTTTGGAATAATGAATTGATCCTCTGCCATCCTCCAAAAGTGACTGAGATGAACTTTTTTAAAAAGTATGATTGTAAGCCTGGATTTAAGTGTATCTGATATGCTTCATTCCACAGCAATTACTGTTTTCACTAATGCTCGTATTTTTTCTTCACTGGCCAGTGGAACGCTCTTCTAACTGGCACCTGAGTTCTGCTGGGAGGGCTGGTTTACCTCTGTGGAGCATGGTGTTTGGAAATTACCATGCAAGCGGTGCTGGGGGTGCTTCTTGCTACTGGACTAGTAACTGTTTCTAGGCCTTTCCAGTGAACAGAGCAAACACAAACCAAATTACAAAGGAAAACAGCTAACTTGTTCTCACAAGTGTTATCAATGTAAAAAGTACAATGAACTTGAAATATGGCAGGTAACATACACAATATGAGTAAGGTGAAACCAATTATGAGTTATGGAGAGACAAGGCAGTATGAATTTGTTACTTAGTTAAAATTTTCCCCTCCAAATGACTTTAAGTTATGGCCTTTCCAACAGGGAAAACTTAGTTTCAAAGTTCAGCAGAGAGACTGGAAGCATGGACGGTGTTACACATCATAGCTGCCTGTTTCACCAAAATCCAAGAGCTGTGAGCACGAAGGAAAGCAAAGAGGCTTGCAAGAAAACACAAATTATACCAACCCCATAACTTCTCTCAAAAGTAATAAGGGGAGGTTGCAAAAGTCCTCAGTGGAATGGCCTTACCAATTTAAGCATCAACAAAAAGGTTCTGAACTGCAGAATTATTATTTATCTGCAAAAGCCTGCAGAGAGTTGTTGGTCTGACTAAGACACTGAAGGCCCAAAGAATAAACAAAGATGTACCTTGATAGCCACTGGAACTAAACACTGTTGCTAAACTCTGCAAGGCCTTTCCTATCTTCTGATATTCCTTGGGTAATGCTGAAAGAGAAAAAGGAATAAATTAACTGGTCCTCTGAGCAAACAAATGGGATTCAACTATTTTCTAACATTCCACCGAACAATGGGACTTTAATTGTTTTCTATTTTTTACAATAAAAAAATGTTAAGTGATTCAAAATACTCTATATTCTTTGACAAAATGACTGGTTTTTAAAATTAATGACTGATTTTTTCCCAATAAATTGTTTTCAGTTTTTAATTGATTGTTCACTTAATGGTGGATGCTGTTACTATTCACTCCCACCACTGCCCACGCTGTCATTCACTGAACGCAGTCAAGGTGAGTGGCAGCTTGCTTAGGAGACATGTCTAGCCCACAGAGTCCTTTCAGGGACACCATCGTGATGCAGAGATACCACCTCCACCTTGCGGGTTAGGAAAGTATGGCAGGTAAGGAAACTGACCTGCTCAGGGCCACATGGCTAGTGATCGGCGGATGTGGCACCTGTGATTACAAGTACACTGCTTTCCTACTCTGCTATGTATGTTTGTATGGACTTTTTGCAAAACAAAACTGACAGCAACAACGTGAGGGGAAAAATACGGCAATAGGACCAGGGAGGAGGGGTTTTAGTTTTCTCATCTGTACCTAAGATTACCTACAGGATCTCTATGGATGCTTCTAGTACGGAGATCCTAGGATTTGAGGGTCACTTTGGAGAACTTCCTAGAGAAGAGTCTCTGTATCTTAGGGTATTTTCTTTGCATTTCTATACAGCCCCCTTAGCCCATCTTTTGCCTTTCAAAAGAAACCATTATTTGCATTTGAAAGCTTAGAGTAGTACTAAAAAAGAAAAATAATTCAAATGTTTAAAAAAATCTAATCCAGAGAAATGTGAAGTATGGCCTATAAGCTGCAATAACCAGGAAACACAAAATCAAACTATACTAGCCTAACTTCGTGAGTTTGTATAAATTGTTTATCCTTTTGTAACTCAAGTTTTTTGCCTCTCTCTTGGGCCATGTACTTCACCACACCGAGTATGTGCTAGATTTCTCACTTTGCAGATTAGGAATTTTAAACAACTCTTTTTTGAGAGAAAAGGATGAGATATGCTTGGATCAAATACTAACAAAGCACTTCAAGCTCCCTCTTCTCCCCAAAACAGAGCAGCCTTAAGCAAATATTCTCTATTTCATAAATTTGGCCTTATGGGTTATATAACACAGAGCTGACTAGATGTCAGACACAAGGGATTTAACTCTTTAAAAGAAATCATAATCCCAGATTTTTGTGATACCTCTAAAAAATCTGATTTTAAGATCTACACTCACTTAAAATATTTCTTAGAAAAAAAAGGAAACAGCTTTCAAAGAATAGACTTATTTGTTACTATGGCCTCATAAGAGCTAAAATTAATTATTTTAAAATTAAACGACTGTTTTAGAGAGGCAGCACCCCCCTTTTCCCTTTTGGTTTTTCCTGCAGCCAAAGGTCTGAAGCAGATGTTTTCTGGCACTGCACTTGGTCACACCACCACTTCAGGCTGAGCTCTGTAGTTAGGATACAGCTTCCCGTTTCTCTGCCATGGGAAAGGAGCAACTCTTACTACTCCCACGTCTGCCCCTCAAGCACGAACAGCTGGTGTACCGCGAGTGGTCTTGTTGATATAAAATATTATGTGAATGGCAGAGGGCCATTCAGCGTTTTTCTGCTAAAGGCCAGCAGTAAATATTTCAGGTTTTGTGGGGCCACAGGTTTCTGCTGTTGTTAAGTACTCAACTCTGCCACTGTAACATGAAAGTAGCCACAGACAATACATACAAATAAATAAACGGGTGTGGCTGAGTTCCAATAACACTTTATTTATAAAAATAGGCTGCCTGCCAAATATGGTCTGCAGACTATAGTTTGCCAACTCCTGATGTAAGGTTTAAATTACAGGTCTGGATTTAATGGATTGTGATACTCGATTAACTTTACTGTGCTATGTTAATTATTCATCCACAAGTCACTCCACATTCAGGTTCTTATTTATTAAAATCACTTTTTGACTTCAAATTATGGTTCTTTTCCCTTATTAGAAGAAAAAGACCACCTTTAAAAAATATTTGCAAGAACAGGTAATTAAGCTTCTTCCTATGCTGAGTACCACAGTACCGATGTAACTGAATAGTGGCTATGTATTATTACTTTTAGAAGTGAATTTATTTTCAAAAAATAACTGAAAATAACCAGTATTCTTCTCATAGGGTATGAGTGGAAGGCCGGACAATTCTTGTGATAGACCAGCAGTATCTCTTTACCCAGAGATTAACGTGGGCAATTCAGATGAGAACCCAGTTTTCTCTTTGGGACTTGGGCAGTGCTGGCAGTCAGGGCAGGGCAGATGTAAAGGATAGAAAAAGGCTGATATTCTCAGGCAGCAGACATATCTGTGTGAAGGCTACAGCAATGGGGTCCAGCCTCTGAGCCTCAGAGAGTCACCCAGCAGCTCGCTGTGGCACAGGCCCCACAGTGGGAGCTCGACTGTGTGTCCACCCCGGCTACCTGATGTCAGGGCTGCATGGCTCTGGGGAATACAGGAAACCATGGTTCAGCAGAACCACAGTCTATAGGCAAAGGGTGGGGGGTGGGGGCACATCCTCAAAGGCGGCACCAGCTGGCGGGGAGCCATGCTGACCTTTTCCTTGCGTGCGCTCCGAGGCTGAGTCGTGCTAGTTTCTGCTACCACCTGTATATTGGCTTTTCCTAAAAATTAGGATTCACTCAGATATATAACATCTTACCTAGAGGATGAAGGTCAAAAAATAATATTATGAGATTAAAAGTAATCACACTAAGTATGTGGAAAAGATTAATTTTCCATAATTAGGAATCCAAAACTGGAAATAGTTAAGTGAACATGGTGTTCTGTAGGAGAGCTCTCAACGTCAGTTTTCTGTCGAGAAGCCAGGCTCACCAAGGCGCTGTGGTGTGACGCTACTCGACCTCAGTCCACTACCTGTGTGCGAGGTGGTACAGCCGCCCAGGGCGAGAACGGTCGCAGGACCGAGCCCGCACCACCACCTCTGGGCCCAGGAGGGGCGCGGGACCGGCACTTACGCCCTGTGCACCGTTTCCAGTGCTCCTGCCCCACGGTCAGCAGCTCCTTCACGCCATCGTCCATGGCTTTGGTGAATTTACCAACAGCATCACATTTCTGCTCTCTGTGGGGGCAAAGACACAAGAAGACAGGTCCTTGACTTTGCACCAAATGTCCAGACAATGTGAGGTGTAAGAGGAGAAAAACCACTGCACTCAGCGCAGGCTTGCACCAAACGTGACCAGGGGTACTTGCTTTCTTGCATTTTAACAACTGCCTTTTAAAACTAAATTAGTCTTAAAAACAGACGATTTGGGTTTTTAAAGAACTACTTAAAAATCTGCCACATACAATTATAGTTTTTTAATATTTGTAATTTTAATAATTTATGATTTCAAAGACTGTTTAAAGTACAATGTCCCAAAGCACATAACAATAATGTAGTTTGTTCATAGATACTGACAAAAAAATTTATATTTTGTTTACTTGGCTCAAATGACATCATCATGGGTCATAGATCATATTCCACAACACATGATGTTATCAGTGAACATGTGTACTCCTACGTTAAAATCTATTGGTCTTTGCTGCTGCCATTTATATTTTAACTCTGCTTCCTTCTCCCCTCAATTCCTGTTGAATTTTAACTAAAATTATTCTAAAGTAAATAAAGTCATCATTTCTTGAGTATCTTATTTAGTGAAATTCAATCACTGGAGTATTGGCGAATCTGAGACAGTAATACAGGTTGCTAATAGTAGTTGTTCATTCATTCTAACAAGCACTTAAATGAATCACAGAAGGCAACCTGGAATCACAGCCACCTAAATGATCCTGAACATACCAGTTCTTCAAGGATGTAAAAAAGCAGATTATAAAACAGAATGCACAGTGTGAGGTCCTATTTGTCTAAACAAACCATTTTACCTTTAGAGACACATGCACAGAGGAGGATCTGGAAGACCACAGATCTAGGCCAACATATTAACACTGATTTTCTCTCCAGGTAGTCGGAAGAATGTGCATTTTTTTTCTTATCTATGCTTTTGGTAACATGTAAGCAATGATTTTATGACAAGAAAAGAGCTTAGGATTAAAAACAACCCCCCCAAATGTCTTTATACAGAAGAGGAACTACTTCAGATTTTCACCTAAGCCTGTATTAAGAAAAAGATTACATAATTAAAAACAACAGATTTAAAAAACAGAAAAAGCAGAGAAGACAAGTAGTGACTCTATAGCATCTCACTACGCTGATGGACAGCGACTGTAATGGGGTTGGTGGGGGGGACTTGATGAAGGGGGTAGTTTAATAATCATAATATTGCACATGTAATTGTAGATTAATGATCCAAAATAAATTATTTAAAAAATTAAAAAAAAAACAGAAAAAGCAGGTAGAGATTGCCTCTTTCAAGGTAATGTTCAAAGAGAGTGGGGCTTTGTGGAATACGGTGTGCGTGTTGGCTGGCTCTGTGCCTCTTTGTCTTATCATTCTTTATTGGAAATAACTACTAACCACTGTGTTAACTATGAAACCACTGACTTTAAGACAAAAAGGAAGCAGACTTTACTCCAATGTTATGGCTAGCAAGTGAGTGCTCTCCTGCACACATGACTTTGTCCTCGCCATCTGACTGCAGACCCCAATCCTTCAAGCTCTCTAGTTTGACAATCCAAAGTTCAGTTGTGCTGACATTGGCCGAGACCTGTAAGCAAGGAGGTGGGCACAGCTGGAGAAGGACAGTCTGGCAACATCTCTTACATTTCTAATAAGTCCAAGTCAGGTGCCTCTGGTTCCATGGTGGAAAATATCATAACTCCCACCAGCTCATCTTTCTCAGCCTTTCTCTTCCCAGTTTTCCATTCCTGTAAATAGGAACATTATAATATCACAGTGGAGAACAGAGGCAAACTGGTCTTTTGCAATCGCTAATCGAACTGGCTCACTGATCACTTTTATCTTTCTAACTTTGAAGGAGTGGCTTGCACACAATCTCCCTTGCACCACTGGCCGAGCCCATGTGTCTCAGCTGCACTCTTAGTACCTGAACAGGGCCCCTGCACAGAATGGCCCTGTGCACCCAGCCCCTGCAGGGAGAGGCGATCCCACCACTTTTCCTTCCCACAAATACCAACCTAACACACCCTATGGATTCTGACAAAGTGCCTCAGAGGTTTAGGTTAACTGTTTCTAAAGAGGATTAGAGTTGTTCTATAATACAAGATCAGAACCAGTATTATGAGCTATTTTTAAAAAACATACTATGGCAAGCTACAAATACATATAGAAAAGCACCCAAACCAAAAATACACAGTGCAATGAATTCTCACAGTCAATTCCTGTGTAACTACCACCAAGGGTAAGAAAGAGAAAAGAGCTAGCATTCCAGAAGCCCCTCGTGTCCCACCCCAACTGCTACCCCTTCCCTCCCCCACAAAAGTAACCACATCCTCTTTTATGGTTATTTCCTCACTTGTCTTCAGAGTTTTATTACCTCAGCATGAGTCCCTAAACTAAGGGTTTGCTAGTTTTCTGAACTAGCAAAGAACCCTATACTATATATACTTTCGTGCCTGGCATTTGTTCAACCTATGCTTAGGAGCTACATTCATGCTGTAACAAAAGTCATTTAGAGAGTTCACCCACAGAACTGAGTTTTACCCTATACAGCTGTAAGAAATACTGTGACTGAACACAACATCTCACCTGAAAAGCTAGCGTTTCTAGAGTATCCTGCAAATCTAGATGTATGATTTATTCAAATTCACACACACACCCATGCTGAAGCATCCCCAGTGTTCTCTAATTCCCGACCTGGTTACATGCAACACATTCAAATGAGCCTGTCCATCCTAGGAATAAACAGTAACTAAAAATAAGGCCCAAATAGTATGTTAAGTGCATGTAAATGTCTACAAACACACAGAGGCCTAAAATTTATACCCGTTAGTGTAAATGTGATAACTTTAACAAGGGAAAAGTACTACAAAGAAGTTTAGCAAGCAAATCTCTGTCTGAAAGTTCCAACAAGGTATGCAATATTCTATTATTTGATTAAACACAAAAATAATTTCAAATAATAAAATAAAAATTTTTTTCTAGGATATTTCATATCTGCTGTTGGCATCTGAGCTGACATACATTTATCCTTTAGACTCTTTTCTAAGATGAGAGAAATTATGAGAGAAAAATATCTCTAGAGAATAAAAAGATACAACAGAGTACAGTAAAGGCTTATTGAGAGAAAACTATTCCCAAAGCAGACAATGAGATGTCAAGCAGCCAATACCCCTGGGGGCAGGAAGAGCAAGAGAGCGAGAGAGTGAGAGAGATACCAATATTTACTTCGGACTCACAACTACAATTCTGGAAAAAAAACTTTTGACTTTGAGAAGGATGGTTTAACTGTGAATCTACTTTTCCTTTCACAACATTATTATACTGTAAGGTTAAAACGGGATGCTAAGAAATCATTCATGCTGTTACTCTCACTGCATGCTGATAACACCCTTGCAGAGTTTGGGGTCTATCCTATTTTTAAAAGCATCTAGGAGAAAGCACCTCACGCTCTCCTATCATCACTTCCTGTGCACTATGGACCAGTCTGTTCCCAGTGCATGGGAAGCCATTCTGGCAAATGGCTCCTTCACAAAGCAGAATTTCCTATGGTTGGGGTTTAGGTTTCTGTCTCCTCATTGTCTTTGAAGGAAATGAGAAATAACTAGCAGTGTAATTTTAACTCTTCAGCCATAAAATTGGCGTGAATGTGACAATTCTCAATATCCTCTAAGACTACCATAATAAAATGTCCCACCTTTTCGTCTCGGAAATTTAGAAACTGCTGGAAAACCTCACTTTCTGAGATTACCGGGTGACGACACATCCTGGTCATCCACGCCTGAAGTCTCTCCATGCGCATTTTGATAAATTCTTCTTCAAAGCGACCTGCCAGAGACACATGCAGAATGATATACAACTTTGTCTAAAGTGAATTATTGTTACTACAACTGAAAAGCTGTTTATGTAGCTACTGGTTACTTAGTAGAAAGTCATTTAGTGAAAGATAAATGATATTGTAATTGTTCACTAACCTAAAGAGCAACATAGTGAATGCTCAAAGACCCATACCAAAAATACAACAGACTTTTTAGTTTATATGAATGAAATCCCAATTTAAAAATTAACAAAACTTTTAATTGTAACAAGAATAATCACACCCACAAAGTGCTTTCTTCAAGGATCCCGAAGTACTCAACAAATTTAAAAGCAAATCTTAGTATTTAGGAGATTGTAGCTTTTTTCCCTCCATTCTTAAATTACTTAAACTGAAAATGGAAAAAGCAGTTTTTCCATGAATGTTTTTATGAAAGCTGCTATCCCAGAACTTATGACCATCCCAAAACAGAGCTTAAATGAGTGACATTTCTGTTTTAAAAGCTGAAAATCAGCCTAACAAGCCTGACAAACCAAACATCAAATGAACACAGAACTTTTATAAGCCTACCAAACAAAATTACTAATAGTTACAAGGTTTCTGGAGATGGAAATTCCAGTTAAGTCAAGTGAGGCACTCAGATATTCCTATTCCCCAAAAAGCAACTCTAAAGCTGGCCAGAACCCACCTAAAAACTAAGTGCTTTGGAAATCAACTAAAGGCAAACAGCCATCTAGGAAGTGTTTATGTTTGCAAACTTGCTGACCTTCGGCAAGAACAGTGGAAAACTGTGGGATTCTGGCCTGACTACTCCTGTCTCCCCCTGCTGTCTCTGCACCTCCCGCCTCTGTGTGGTTGACATGGAGGTTCTGCTAGGGCTGAGCAGCCTATGAAGATTGGTGGCTGCAGGTTCCCTGGCGAGGTAGAGGCTTATCTGATCTGGAGTGGTGGGAGATGCCCATGCTAAATGGTGGTGGTGGCAATCCCAGGGAAGCCCGACGACTCCACTAGCCAAGGCTGCATGGTCAAGCAAAGAATATTCCAAGCGGAGGCTGTGTGCAGAAATGGTGCAGATTAGATGGGGTCCAAGCCAGCCATAGTCAACTCTGAGGCTGTATACACGTGCAAAGGAGATACAAAAGGGCCCATGAGAAAGTAAATGCCAGCGTGGCTCACTTGAAAACGACTTGAGTTTTGATGTGCTTTCCTACCCACACAAGGATCCATTGGCAGAGGACAGAAGCCTTACTGGCTTGAGGTAGGCTCACCACCACTCTACACAAACATGGGGTGAACCCTACAAAGGCAAACTTAAAAGGAAAAGACATAAAATAACTGAGGTACAGGAGACACAGATTTCAGAGACTTAGCCTAGGCAAGTGATTTATCAAAGAGTATAAACCAAAATGACCTTCAGAGAGGAAAAATCAGAATCCAGAGTTGCTAAGATATATTCCCTAAAACGTCCAGTTTTCAACAAAAAAATTAAGATGTATGCAAAGAAACATCAAGATCTGACCCACAGTGAGAAAGAAAGCATTCCACAGAAACCATCTATGTGTCTCCAGATGCTGAATTCAGGAGACAAAAACAAGCCAGCAGGCAAGCAGCTTTATAATATGTTCAAAGAATGAAAGGAAGCTATGCTTAAAAAATTAAAGAAAAATGTAAGTAATCAGGAGAGATTCTCAAGGAGACAGAAATTATAAAAAAAGGTATCTAATGGAAATATTTGGAGTTGAAAATACAGTAACTGAAATTAAAAATTCACCGTCAGGGTTCAACAGCAGAGTCAGGACAGAGAAGAATGAATCAGTGCTGCTGAAGCTAGGTCAACAGAAGCTCTTTAAGCTGAAGAATGGAGAGGGGAAAAAACAAGTAAAATGAGCAGAGCTTCAGAACACACTGAGCACACCAAAATACTTGTAAAATTTTCCTAATTTGATGGAAAACTTTAACTACATTTCCAAGAAGCTCAGCAACTCCCAGTAGGATAAATATGTAGGGCAGAGACCCACACCGAGACACAGCAGAATCAGACTGCTTGAAAGCAGCAAGTGAGAAACGATGTGTCATGTCCAGTGGGGTAAACATATGTGTGTGTTTGTGTGTGATCCACATTGTCACAGAAATTTGTCATCTGATACAAGGGTGGTCGGAAGGCAATGGAAAGACATTCATCAGGCTGAAAAGAAAACTAGCAGCCATCAATTCTACAACTAGTAAATCTATCCTTCAAAAGCAAAGGCAAAATAAAGACATTCCCAGATAAAGATGAGAGAACTAATTGATAGCAGTCCGGCATTATAAGAAATATTTAGCAGTCCTTCAGGATAAGAGGACATTAACTCAGGCTAAAAGGAAATTATCCAAAACCATAAGGAGAAATGAAGGATACCAGAAATATGTGGGTTAAAATAAAAGACTCTCTAGATACATTTTTTTCTCATTTCTTTTCTTCTTTAGAGGACATAGATTGTAGAAAGCAAAAATTATTACACTATTTTTAGATTTATAACAAATAGATGCAACCTATTTAATAATAGTAGCATAAAAAGAGAGGGAAATGGAGCTATGTCAGAGAAAAGTTTCTATTAATTTTACTGGATTTATGTTAGTATTAATCTGAAGTTCACTGTGACATTACAAAAAGATGAATATTGTATCCACTGAGGCAACCACTAAGAAAAAAACTTTCAAAATTTAGTTTTTAAAATGAGAAGAACTAAAATGGTACACTAGAAAATATTTAACACAGAAAAAAGTCAGGAAAGGAGGAATAGAGGAACAAACAGAAAACAATACCAAAATGGCAACTGTAAATCTAACTGGGTCAACAAATATAGTAAATATGATTGATCTAAAAACATCAATCAAAATCCAACAATGCTGCCAATAAGCAATATACCTTAGATTCAAAAACACTAACAGACTGAAAGTAAAAGGACTGGAAATGATATGCCATACAAATGGCAACCATAAAAGAGCTGGAGTGGCTATATTACTATCACACAAAACAGACTTTGAAACAAGAAACCTTATTAGACAAGGGGGTACATTTCCTAACAGTAAAAGGGTCATTAGATCAGGAAGATATAACAATTATAAACCATACCTAACAAGAGAGCATCAAAATACAGGAAGCAAAAAGTGACAGCACTGAAAGGAGAAATGGTCTAGCACTAGTGCAAGATTTCAATAACCCTATTCTTAGTAATTCACAGAACTAGAAAGAAAACTGACAAGGATAGAGAAACCTGAACAGCACTATCTGCCAACTCAACCTAAATGACAATACACAAAGAATGCTGCAGAATCCATATTCTTTTAAAGCACACATAGACCACTCTCTAGGACAGCCCCTACATGCTAGGTCCTAAAACAAGTCTTAATACATTTAAAAGGATTAAAATCATACAAAGCATACTTGCTTTTATGCATCAGACTAAAACTGGAAATCAAACAACAAAAAAATGCGAGAGATGCCCAAATATTTTGAAATTAAACATATTTCTGAATAATCCATGGGTCAAACAATTTACAAGAGAAATTAAGAGAATATCTTGAACTGAATGGACATGAAAAAACAATGTTTCAAAATTTATAAGGAATAGCTAAAGAAGTATTTAGAGGAAATTTTGTAGCATTTAATGCTTGTAATAGAAAGGAAAGATCTTAAAGCAATGATTAAGTTTCCATGTTAAACTAGAAAAAGAGCAAATTAAATCCAAAATGAGCAGATGGAGAGAAATAATAAAAAGGTAGAAAATATAAAAAGTAGAAAAGAGGAAAACAAGAGAAAATCAATAAAATCAAGAAAATAGAGAGGAGACACAAATTATCAAAATCAGGAATGAAAGAGTGGGTATCACCATATACTTCAGGAGTATAAGGGAATGGTATGAACGGCTATAAATCCACACCCATCAGCTTAGATGAAACAGATCAATTCCTAGAAAGACCCAAACTACCAAATCTCACTGAGAGCAGGAAAAGCCTGCATCTATTTAGGAAATTCATCCTTCCCACAAACGTGCAGGTCCAGATGATTTCAGTCGTGAATTCCATCAAACATTTTTGGAAGAAATAATGTCAATTCTCCACAATCTCTTAGGATACAGAAAAGGAAGGAATACTTCTGAACTCAGTTTATGAAGCCAGCATTGCCCTGACACCAAAACCAGATAAAGACACTACAAGGTACCTACAGACCAGCAACCATGGTGAACAGACACAAAAATTCTCAGCCAAGCATTAGCAAACTGAGTCCAGTAATACACAAAAAGAATAATACATCATGATCAAGTGAGGTTTACCCCAGGAAGGCAAGGCAGGTTCAGCATATTAAGAAAAACTGTATGATCACCTTGATAGAAGCACAAAAAAATTTGACAAAATTCAGCATCCATTCATGAAGAAAACTTTCAGCAAACTAGAAATAAAAGGGAAGTCCCCTACCTAACTTGATAAAAGGGCACCTGCAGCTAATACCATATTTAATGGTGAAAGACAATGCTTTTACCCTAAGATTGAAAACAGCACAGATGTCTGCTCTCACCATTCTATTTGACATCCTACTAGAGGAGACAGTCAGCAACGCAAACACAGAAATGGACGGCACATAGACTGGAAAGAATGAAATAAAACTGTCTTTATTTCAAGATGAAATGGTGTCTACATTAAAAAAATTTCCAAAGAATCCACAAAAGAGCCCCTGAAATTAGTGAGTTTAGCAAGGTCACAGATAAAAGGCAAGACACCAACAAAAAAAATCAATTAAATCTCTAGATGTAACAAACAGGAAAATAGAAATTAAAAAACAATAGTACCATTTACAATTGAACCGCCAGCATGAAATTCTTACATAAAAATCTAACAAAATATGTACAGAATCTGTATGCTGAAAACTACAAAACACTAATAAAAATCAAACAGGATATATCTATGTTCTTGGATTGGAAGACTACATAGTAAGATTTCAATTCTCCCAAAATTGACTTAGAGAATCAATCCAATTCCATTCAAAATCCCATCATGATTATAGATACCTACAAACCGACTCAAATTACATGGGAAGGCAGAAGAAAAATATCCAAAAACAATTTTGAAAAAGAACCAAGTTGGAGGATTTACACTACCTGGTTTAGACTCACCATAAAGCTACATTAATGAAGACAATGTGGTATTGGCAGAAAGATGGGACACATAAATCAACAGAGTTCAGGAAAAAAAATGTACATAAATATGTTCAAATTTTTTTTGGCAAAAGTGCAAAGGAAAGAGAATACTATGAGAATCTATATGCTAGCAAGCTGGAAAACCTAGAAGAAATGGACAACTTTTTAGAAAAATACAACCTTCCAAACTGACCAAACAAGAAACAGAAAAACTAAACAGACCAATCACCAGCAACGAAATTGAAGCGGTAATCAAAAAACTACCCAAGAACAAAACCCCCAGACCAGATGGATTCACCTCTGAATTCTACAACACATATAGAGAAGAAATAACACCCATTCTCCTTAAAGTTTTCCAAAAAATAGAAGAGGAGGGAATACTTCCAAACTCATTCTATGAAGCCAGCCAGCATCACTCTAATACCAAACCCGGGCTAAGACCTCACCAAAAGAGAAAATTACAGACCAATATCCCTGATGAATGTGGATGCAAAAATACTCAACAAAATATTATCAAACTGAATTCAAAAATACATCAAGAGGATCATACACCATGATCAAGTGGGATTCATCCCAGGGATGCAAGGATGGTACAACATTCGAAAATCCATCAACATCATCCACCACATCAACAAAAAGAAGAACAAAAACCACATGATCATCTCCATAGATGCTGAAAAAGCATTTGACAAAATTCAGCATCCATTCCTGATTAAAACTCTCAACAAAATGGGTATACAGGGCAAGTACCTCAACATCATAAAGGCTATATATGACAAACCCACAGTTAACATCATACTGATTGGTGAGAAGCTGAAAGCTTTTCATCTAAGATCGGGAACAAGACAGGGATGCCCACTCTCTCCACTGTTATTCAACATAGTATTGGAGGTCCTAGCCACGGCAATCAGACAAAACAAAGACATACAAGGCATCCAGATTGGTAAAGAAGAAGTCAAATTGTCACTATTTGCAGATGACATGATATTGTACATAAAAAACCCTAAAGACTCCACTCCAAAACTACTAGAACTAATATCTGAATTCAGCAAAGTTGCAGGATACAAAATTAACACACAGAAATCTGTTGCTTTCCTATACACTAAAGATGAACTAACAGAAAGAGAAATCAGAAAAACAATTCCATTCACAATTGCATCAAAAAGAATAAAATACCTAGGAATAAACCTAACGAAGGAAGTGAAAGACCTGTACTCTGAAAACTACAAGACACTCCTAAGAGAAATTAAAGAGGACAATAACAAATGGAAATGCATCCCGCTCTTGGCTAGGAAGAATAAATATTGTCAAAATGGCTATATTACCCAAAGCAATCTACAGATTCAATGCAATCCCTATCAAACAACGAACAGCTTTCTTCAATGAACTGTAACAAATAATTCTAAAATTCATATGGAACCACAAAAGACCCCGAATAGCCAAAGCAATCCTGAGAAGGAGGAATAAAACAGAGGAAATTACACTCCCTGACTTCAAGCTCTACTACAAAGCCACAGTAATCAAGACAATTTGGTATTGGCACAAAAACAGACCCACAGATCAGTGGAATAGAACAGAAAATCCAAACATCAACCCAAACACATACAGTCAATTAATATTTGATAAGGGAGCCTTGGATATACATTGGGGAGATGACGGCCTCTTCAGCAGCTGGTATTGGAAAAACTGGACAGCTACATGTAAGAGAATGAAAGTGGACTACTGTCTAACCCCATACACAAAGGTAAACTCAAGGTGGATCAGAGACCTGAATGTAAGTCATGAAACCGTAAAACTCTTAGAAAAAAATATAGGCAAAAATCTCTTGGACATAAACATGAGCAACTTCTTCATGAACATATGTCCCCGGGCAAGGGAAACAAAAGCAAAAATGAACAAGTGGGACTATATCAAGCTGAAAAGCTTCTGTACAGCAAAGGACACCATCAGTAGAACAAAAAGACTTCCTACAGTATGGGAGAATATATTCATAAATGACGTATCTGATAAGGGGTTGACATCCAAAATATATAAAGAACTCACGCACCTCAACAAACAAAGAGCAAATATTCCAATTAAGAAATGGGCAGAGGACATGAATAGACACTTCTTCAAAGAAGAAATTCAAATGGCCAACAGGCACATGAAAAGATGCTCCACATCACTAATCATCAGAGAAATGCAGATTAAAACCAGAATGAGATACCACCTCACACCAGTGAGGATAGCCAACATCCAAAGCACAAACAACAAATGTTGGCGAGGATGTGGAGAAAAGGGAACCCTCCTACACTGCTGGTGGGAATGCAAATTAGTTCAACCATTGTGGAAAGCAGTATGGAGGTTCCTCAAAAAACTCAAAATAGAAATACCATTTGACCCAGGAATTCCACTCCTAGGAATTTACCCTAAGAATGCAGCAGCCCAATTTGAAAAACACAGATGCACCCCTATGTTTATTGCAGCACTATTTACAATAGCCAAGAAATGGAAGCAACCTAAGTGTCCATCAGTAGATGAATGGATAAAGAAGAGGTGGTACATATACACAATGGAATATTATTCAGCCATAAGAAGAAAACAAATCCTACCATTTGCAACAACATGGATGGAGCTAGAGGGTATTATGCTCAGTGAAATAAGCCAAGATGAAAAAGACAAGTATCAAATGATTTCACTCATATGTGGAGTATAAGAACAAAGAAAAAATACTGAAGGAACAAAACAGCAGGAGACTCACAGAACACAAAAACGGACTAATAGTTACCAAAGGGAAAGGGACTGGGGAGGATGGGAGGGAAGGGAGGGGCAAGGGGGAAAAAGGGACATTACGACTAGCAGATGTAATGTTAGGGGGGCGCGGGGAGGGCTGTGCAACCCAGAGAAGACAAGTAGTGACTCTGTAGCATCTCACTATGCTGATGGACAGTGACTGTGATGGGGTTGGGGGGGGCGACCTGATGAAGGGGGAAGTGTAATCACCATAATATTACTCATTTGATTGTAGATTGGTGATATCAAAATAAAGTTTAAAAAAAGTGCAAAGGAAATTCAACAGAGTAAGCATACTCTTTTAAAGAGACAGTGTTATAACCACTGGATATCCAGATGCATAAGATAAACCTCTATTTACCATATCTTGTATCTTACACAAATGTTAACTCAAAATGCATCGTAGACCTAATTGTAAAATCAAAACTTTCAGAAGAAAGTATCAGTATGAACTTAGGTTATTCAATGAGGTCTTGTTCATGATACTTAAAGCACAATCCATAAAAGCAACAACTGATATACTGAGCTTCATTAAAATAAAAAGCTTACGCTATGCAAAAGGCACTGTACAAGAAAAACAAGCTGCACCTGGGATAAACTATTTGCAAATCACATTATTTGATAAGGAGTCATTTCCAGAATATATAAAGATTTCTCAAAATTCAACAATAAGAAAACAACCTAATAAAAATGAGCAAATGGTTTGAACAAAATATATAGACAGGAAATAAGCATATGAAAAGATGCTCAACAACACTAGTCATTAGGAAAATGCAAATTAAAACCATGATGAGATACTACTACATACCTATCAGACTTGTTATAATAAAGAAAAACTGACACTACTGAAAGTGCAAGTGAAGATGTGGAGCCTGACACTTTCATCCATTGCTGGTGGGGATTCCAAAATGGTTCACTTAGGAAAACAATCTGGCAATTTCTTAAACATTAACCATATACCTTCAAGTGACCCAGTTATTCCATTCCTAACTACCCAAGGGAAATGAAAACTTATGTTCATACAAAAACTTGTATGTAAATTTTTATAGCAGCTTTATTTACAAAGGTCAAAAACCAGAAACCCAAATGTCTTTCAATGAATAAATGGATAGGTAAACAAACTTTGGTATATCCATCCAGTACAGTGAAATATTCCTTGGCAGTAAAAAGAAATTGTTGATACACACAACAGATGAGTGAATCTCAAATGCATTATGCTAAGTGAAAGAAGTCAGACCAAACACTACACACTATATGCTTCCATTTATACTGATATCCTAAAAAGGCAAAATTACACAAAGAACAGATGAGCCCTGCCATGAGTTAGGACCAGGAAGAGAGGCTGAATACAAAAGGGCAGCACAAGGAAAATTTGGAGTGTGATGAATTTTCTGTTATCTTGGATGTACTGGTGGTTACAAGATTTTCACGGTAGTTGTGAACATTCTTAGAACTGTACACCAAAAGCAGTGAATTTACCATATACAGGCATACCTCATTTTATTGCACTTCAATTTATTGTGCTTCACAGATGTTGTATTTTTTACAAATTTAAAGTCTGTGAAAAACAAGAGTCCTGCAAGTCTAACAGCACCATTTCTCAGACAGCATTTGCTTACTTTGTATCTCTGTGTCACATTATTCAAACTTTTTCATTATTACTTGCTGTGGTGGACTGTAATCAGTGATCTTTAATGGTACTATTATAATTGTTTTGGGGCACCACAAACCATGCCCACTTAAGACAGCACACTTAATAAACGTGTGTGTTCAACTGCTCCACCAACTGGTCGTTCCTGTGTCTCCTTCTCCTGGGGCCTCCCTATTCTCTGAGTAATAGCAATACTGAAATTAAGCCAATTAACCTACAATGACCTTTGAGTGTTCGAGTGAAAGAGTCACTCAACTTTCACTTGAAACCAAAAGTTAGAAATGATTAAGCTTAGTATAGTAAGAAAGGCATACTGAAAACTGAGACAGGTCAAAAGCTAGGCCTCTTGTGCTAAACAGTTAGCCAAGCTGCATATGCAAAGGAAAAATCCTTGAAGGAAATTAAGTGTTTATCCAATGAAAACACAAATAATATGAAAGCGAAACAGCCTTTTTGCTGATGTGGAGAAAGCTTTAGTGGTCTGGATAGAAGATCAAACCAGCCACAACATTTCCTTAAGCCAAGGCCCTAACACTTCAATTCTAAGAAGACTGAAAGAGGTGAGGAAGCTGCAGAACAGAAGTATGAAGCTAGCACAGATTGGTTCATGAGGTTGAAGGGAAGAAGCTGTCTCTGTAACATCCAAGTGCAGGGGAAGCAGCAAGTGCCGGTCCAGAAGCTACAGCAAGTTATCCAGAAGATCCAGCTAAGATCATTATTGAGGGTGGCTATACTCAACAGCTCTTCAATGGAGGTGAACAGCCTTCTACTGGAAGATGACGCCATCTAGGACTTTCTTTCATAGCTAGAGAGGAGAAGTCAATGTTTGGCCTGGAAGCGGCAAGAGACAGGCTGCTTCTCTTGCTGGGGGCTAATGCAGCTGGTGACTTTAAACTGAAGCCAATGCTCACTGACCACTCTGTAAATCCTAGGGCCCTTAAGAATTATGCTAAATCTACCCTGCCTGTGCTCTACAAATGGAACAAAGCTTGGATGACAGCACAACTGTTTACATCACAGGTTGACTGAATATTTTAAGCCCACTATGGAGATGTACTGCTCAAAAAAAAAAATTCCTTTTAAAACATTACTGCTTACCAACAATGCACCTGGGTCTGATCACCCAGGAGCTCTGATGGAGACGGACAATTGAGATTTTTGTTGTTCCTGCACTGCCAACACAACATCCATTCTACAGTGCGTGGATCAAGGAGTCATTTCAACTTCCAAGTCTTATTAAGAAATACATTTCTTAAGACTATAGCTGCCATAGATAGTGACTCATCTGACGGATCTGGGCAAAGTAAATTGAAAACCTGGAAAGGATTCACCATCTAGATACCGTTAAGAACATTTGCGATTCACAGAAAGGGGTCGAAATATCAACATCAACAGGAGTTTGGAAGTAGTGGATTCTAGCCCTCATGGGTGACTTTGAGGAGTTCAAGATTTCAGTGGAGAAAGTAGTTGCAGATGTGGTAGAAATAGCAAGAGAAGTAGAATCAGAAGTGGAGTCTGAGGATAAGACTGAATTGCTACAATCTCATGATAAAACTTGAATGGAAAAGGAGCTGCTTCTTACGGAAGAGCAAAGAAAGTGGTTTCTTGAGATGGACTCTGCTCCTAGTGAAGATGCTGTATGACAACAAAGGATTTAGAGTATTACATAAACTTTGTTTATAAAGCAGTGGCAAGGTTTGAAGATTGATTCCAGTTTTGAAAGAAGTTCTGTTATAGGTAAAATGCTATCAAACAGCATCACATGCTATGGAGCAAACATTTGTGAGAGGAAGAGTCAATCAGTGCAGCAAACTTGGTTATTCTGAGGAACTGCCGACCTTCAGCAACCACCACCACCCCGATCAATTCTGCAGCCATCAGCACAGAGGGAAGACCCTCCACCAGCAAAAAGATTACCACTTCCTGAAAGCTCAGATGATGGTTAGCATTTCTTTATCAACAGCTTTTACTTAAGGTATGTACATTGTTTGTTTAGACATAATGCTACTGCACACAACAGACTATAATACAGTGTGAACATTACTTCTATATGCACTGGGAAACAAAAAAATTCATTTGATTTGCTTTATTGTGATATTTGCTTTACTGCAAGGGTCTGGAACCAAATGCACAATATCTCTGAGGTATGTATATATAAGTTTAAAAATAAATATTAAAGAAATGCAACCTGGAGTTTCCTTTGGAAAATAAGAGTACAAATAAGCACATTTCTTTTAATAAGAATATTATGGACCCATATATCAAAACCTCATTACCTAAAATGTGGCTCTTGAATAGCATGATGGGTCTAGACACCTGCTGTATACTGAAACACTTGAAATTTTGCACTTAACGAGGGGTAGAGATTAACTACATTTGACTCTTGAACAACATGGGTTTGAACTGTATGGGTCTACTTTCATGCAAATTTTTTTCAGTCAATATTAAGACTTTTTGGAGATTTGCGACAACTTGCACAAACATTTTCTTTTCTCTAGCTGACTTCATTGTAAGAATATGGCAGGTTATATAACATATGAAATATGTGTTAATCAAGGGTTTATGTTACCAGTAAGGCTTCTGGTCAACAGTAGGCTATTAGTAGGTACGGTTTTGGGGAGTCAAAGGTTATGTGCAGATTTTCAACTGTGCCCCAACCCGTGATGTTCAAGGGCCAGCGTACTACATAAGCTTAACCTATGCAGAAGCAAAGTCTCATTCCTTGGAAAGAACATGTCCCACTTCCTGGACAGAAAAGACCTAGGAAGTCAGCCTGAACCTGGGTTGTACTTTATGACAAGTGAGTTACATTAGGAATTTATAACGTTGGTTGAAATTAATTAACTAGTTGATTAATGATTCTTATTCCTTCTGAAGATTTTTCTGACATAGCTGGTTTATTTCCGAACTGTGACTTCAGGTGTTATGTTGGGCTTGTCAAGCTTTTCATACCAGGTTCCAGAGAGCTAGAAAAACAGGGTAGAGGTGTGGTGGGGAGGACTCCATTTCCCCATTTTCAATGAAACTTACTTAGGTTTTCACTAAGTTTGTGAGTATACCAGTTTGGCACTCAGGAATAAAACCAGATTCATGCAATATTATTTCACAAAGAACAAAATCTATAAACAAATAAAAAATGTTTAAGTTTTTCATGGATGAAGTCCACAGAAATGTTATGACATCATCCACTTGGCATCCTTTTTTTCTTTTCTCCAGGATTTGAGCAAGAGGGGAGCTGATATAATAATGATCTTGTGGGTGTCACATGCAGGAGGCAAACAGGACAAGGGGGAAATAAAGTGGCTTCTGTGCCTTTCAGTTTCCTCGGCATACATCCCAGTCAGTGAATCAGAGCTCAGCTCTCTTCACACTGAGGGACTGTTGCTTTCTTGCTTTTCTATGGCATCGCCCTGGCTTCAGGCCTGAACTTATTTATTTATTTATTATTTTATTTTAGTATCATTAATGTACAATTACACGAGCAACATTATGGTTACTAGACTCCCCCCATTATGAAGTCCCCACCCTATACCCCATTACAGTCACTGCCCATCAGTGTAGTAAGATGTTATAGAATCACTACTTGTCTTCTCTGTGTTGCACTGCCCACCCCGTGCTCCCTTCCCCCCCACTATGTGTGCTAATCGTAACGCCCCTTTTCCCCCCTTATCCCACCCATCCTCCCCAGTCCCTCTCCCTTTGGTAATTGTTAGTCCATTCTTGGGTTCTGTGAGTCTGCTGCTGTTTTGTTCCTTCAGTTTTTTCTTTGTTCTTATACTCCACAGATGAGTGAAATCATTTGATACTTGTCTTTCTCCACCTGGCTTATTTCACTGAGCATAATACCCTCTAGCTCCATTCATGTTGTTGCAAATGTTAGGATTGGTTTTCTTCTTATGCAGGCCTCAACTTTTTTAAAAAAACAAACCTTAGTATAGGAGAACCATGACTCTATGATGCTATAAAATGGCACTGAGTTATTTGATTCAGAATAAACAGTGTATTAAAACCTAAAAGACAGGAGAAATCTCCAAAACCCTAAAACAGTTCACTAATGCATTTATCTAAATTTTGTGGAACAAATATGGTGCTAATCAAGTTGATAAAGGAAAATACAAAATGCAGGAAACAGATTGAAATTTAAAAATATAGAGAAAGGCAGAACTCAAGTTTTCATGGAAATAAAGCTAAATTTTTACAAGAAAGCTGTGATTTAAACGATAAGGATGAGAAAAAGGAGGGATAGTGAGCATATGAACTGGGCACTGAATGGGCATAAGCAGCCCCTGGGGAAGGGTGCAGCAGTCTGTGCCAACCTGGCCACCCGGACATGGCTGCCACTCAACTGGCCTCGTTCAGGACGGGCTGCACAGGAGGCAGCCCACAGCGGGCCCGGATGTGTTCATCTACCTGGCAATGCAGCCCCACCTTTCCATTCTGCTATGACAGTTTAGAATTCTTGAAAAGCTTTCAAGAAAAAAAGTAAAAAATCAAAACAACTTCTTTAAAAATAAAAGTTTCCATCTCCTCAAAAAATTTCAGAGAAACATAAGCATAAAACAATGTACAAGTAAAGCTTTAAGAAAAAAATTCTCTTATCCTAAGGTTACTAATTCTAGCTAAAGATTCATTGATATACATCTCATAACACAGCAAGCTTTGGAATCAGATTCAAATCCCTTTTTAGCAAAGCTGAGCAGAGCCAGTTTGATATCCCTGAGTTGAGGAAGCACACGTGGCTTGTCTGGCACACGTGGCACCTGGAGTGTACCAACAGTGTTCACTGCCAACGCTGGACACATCTCGAGCTGGCTTTGCCATCTGGCTTAGTATGATTCTCAGTACCTCTCTCAACCCTTGCGAAGTGGGACTAAACCCTGTTCTCCCTGACCTCTGGGGTAAGAACCCTTCCATCACGGACTGCCTGTTGCTTCTCACTGGGTACAGATTAGCCTTCTGAAGTCTCTTTCACTTCCAGAAGCTTTTCTAGCTCTGACCTTTCAGCCTTACTCTCATCTTTAATCTTCTCCTTTCTATACTTGCTGATTTATCTGTAATTTTTCTACCAACATACTAAAATTCTTCTCATCTTTAGTAAAGCTCAGCTTCTTAAAAAACTTTTATTCCAAGACAAGAGTGTTCTAAGTCTAATATCCCAGGTTCTACGTTAGGTTGGAGATTTTTTTAAAAATCAACTGACAGTACTCAAAACAGGCAAATATTCTGCATATTTCCAAGGGGTCTGGTAGCACTGTGGGCCATTTCCCAGAAGAGTCTTTGGGCAGTGAGAAAACATGACACTTTAAATAAGTAAGAAAAGGGAGAGAGTAATAATAATAAATAAGTAAGAAAAGGGAGAGAGTAATAATAATAAATAAGAAAGAAAAGGGACAGAGTAATAATAACAAATAAAACTTTAGTATCAATAGTCACCAAAATAACTGAGTAGAAAACCTGACTACCTCCTACATTAACACTTAGATGCTCTGGGGCTTCTATATCTGGTGTTTATACACTTCTAATGAAAATGACACAGTTGGAATGCATAATGTGTTTACATCACTGGAGTCATATACTTTTTCCACTTTAGGCTATTCGGGTCATTTCTATTTTTGCACATGTCTTTTTTCACATTTTAAAAATTCACATATTCTTTTATAGGAAAGGTTGTAGCAATAATGTCACTTTGCTAGAATTTAAGATATGTATAATAAGAACTCCGATAGAAAATTTTATGAAACATTCTTACTAGATGTTTAGTTAACTTCCAAATATATGTATAATATATACAGCCGTCTTTAGCCACCATTTCTAAACTCCTACATTTTGCTCCTCTAGAGGATGGAAAATGTCGTTCCTGGGTTACATTAGGATGCCCTATCTGGAGTCCTTTTACTTGTCACCCTAAGTTCAGTGTCACACACTCACCTGTGACTTGCTTATCTGGAAGAGAAGGAATTGGAATGGCTGACCCAAATTTAACCAGGAGACGCTCATATAACCAGTCAAAGTGCTTATACCTGTGGTTTACAGATCGGTTAGTGTTCTACGAAATAAGGGAGAGAGAAGAAACAGTTACTAATATCAACCACAGAAATGGAGAAAAAAGCAAATTGTAACCAGTAATGCAAGCATGAGTCTGTTGAGATAACTTAGATACTTACGGTAGGTGTTAACTGATACTCAATGTAGCTCTTCAGACCATACATTTTGGAGCCTTTCCTGGGATCTGCTACCACACAGTCAAATGTAGAGGTAGGATAAACCCACATTGGGCCATAATCTCCAACCTACACAATATTCCAGGCAGTTAATTTTGTTACATGGGAAAAATAGTAAACATAATTGATTTAAGTCCAAATGACTCTTAGGACTAAAGTGCTCTGGAGGGTCATTCTCGCTCTTTGAGAAGTTACACAAACACTTTCTCTTCCTGTTAAGGTTGTCTTTAAAAAACACACTTGCTGGGACAAACCCTTCTGCTCCCCATGTGGGCACCTCAGGCCAGGAGCAGAGATGCCTGTTCCCTCTCCATAGGGAGAGTTGGATGGAACACCATTTCTCACTCTCTAGTCAGCTGTCTTGGTTATATGTGATAAAAGGCTAATTTAAAAAATTTCCAATCTATCACAGACTGAAAGTTTTATGATGTATAAAATTACACACTTGGTATTTCAACCATGTCAAATTGCCATCAAACCCATTCAACATTTACTCTTGTTTTCCGATATCCAGTGTGGAAGGAGGAAAAAGTGGGATGGGGTATAAAAGTTCAGAGGTTATCAGGTCAGGAAGGCAATTGAGGCCCAGAGAATTTCATTAACGGAGTAAAGAGAAGATCTCTGACAACAACCTGTTATGACTCCCCAAGAGGGAGCCCAGATTCAGAAAACTCTTAAAGCTGCAGAGAAAAAAGCTTTAAAGAGGGGCAGGCCTCTGGGAGCTTCTCTCAGTGACTGTGACCAAGAGAAGTAACTGATCAACTAGGGCCCAATGTCCACAGGTCACATTTTATTAGGACCAGGTGTCTGTTTTCTCTTGGTTTTCCTGAGCTGCATTTTTCTCCAAAGCTGCAAGAAGGCCTGCCCACAGGGTATGTGGGCCCAGTTCTCCTCAAAACTTGTGGGACAGCTCCAATGCTGGGGTCCTTTAGTACAAGTCCAATACTACCCCTCCGGTGACAAAATCCCTTTGGAGACTGAGGGGCAGGGCCACGGGCTCTTAATTCTGTGGATTTTTAAATGAAAGAACAATAATACACATTCCACATTTACAAAAAAGTCTGAAGAAAAATTTTTAAAAATTAAAATGATCTTCAATTTAACCATTCAGAAGATAGCCCAAACTTGCTTTGAGGGGGAAGAATAAAAAAGGCTCTTGGTCCCAGCCCTTCTCTCTGGAGGTTTCTGGGATTTCAAGTTTTCAAAGATGCAGCAACAAGTAATTTTTAAAAATCCAATATTCTCACAATTTTATCAATTTTCCAAGGACCCAGAGATTACAGAGTAAGACAAGATTTCCTCATCCTTATCTGAGTCCATGGTGACTACACTCAGGCTCCATCTTTCCCTCTGCCCCTATCCTGTAGTTAGTTACGGGGTTAAGTCAGTAGGCTCAGAAGGTCAGTTCTCTTTTCCAGAACTTCATCTGGGAACATGAAGCTAGAGAATGCTTAGAAAATCTATCAGCAATCAACGTTTGGGTGAAACAGAGAACATGTGTCGTGTTATGTAATGATCAAGTTATTCTAAGACAGATACGTTAATGGTGTCATTAACTCCCAGCTTTTATTTGCTAGCTATAGTGACCTGACACCTGGTTTCCTGGAAGAAAGATTAATTATTACCAACATAGCGGAAAAAGCATCTTATCCTGATAACATGTATGTACTTTTCCAGGGTAGAAACCTAAATATTTAAATTGGGTTTATTAGCTAAATATATAGGGCTGGTAGAAAAACGTGAAAGATACTGTAAGACACTTTAAAAGAAAAATTATTAAAAGAACTTTTCCTATGGGTGTTGTCAGTTCAATTATTAATACTAATAATCTGAAAAGTAAAAATAACAGTATGCTGACAGGCATTAGTTTATGCTAATTAACTTTACTACACTTAAAATACTAGCACACATTGTCAGTTATTTGGAATAGTAAATGAGCTTAAAAATACTTTCCCAAATGATTAATAACCCTCTTGGCTTTAAGGTTTTATAAAAGAGCTTAATTAGAAACAAAGCAAACAAAAAAACAAACTTACAATGATAGGAATTTTCTCTTTGGGTTTTGCTAGTTGCTTGGCCAACAAATACTGTTCCATTCCAGGTTTTGCAAATCCAGGAAATCTAATCATGAGGATAAAGGATCTTGAGTTCCCTTATAAGAATTCTACAAATTTCATCCACATTTACTTAATACGAGAGTTAACCTTACTCTTTCTGTACCAAAACTAGGAAACTGTGGTAAATGAAACCTTATGTAATCAGATTGTCCGATGGCCAATTAGTCATTTAATTAAGTTTTATCTGGTAAGAGAACAGTCTGACTCCTGAAGGTGTGATATTTATGGGCCTTCTGTTTGCTTAACTGGATCTGAAACATTCTGTCACCCCATGAAGAGGAAAGGGCAGACCACAAAGATGTCCCCCAGGCCACAGGAGGAGGAAGAACGGAGCACACCAATTTGAACTGAACACATGGGGCAATGGTCACATGCGGGCTTTTTTACATGGTGGCCCTCCTGAGGCCACAATTATCCCAAAGAAACTGTCACTGCTCATTAGTACTTGTGCCGTTTTCTTTTGGAACAGCCTTCAGAACCAGTTTATGAGACACGGAAGAAAACCAGTTTCCTCAGTAAAGAAGACACCCAAAACATAATAAATAAACTTGGCTCTTTCTAGAAATCAAATCTACTTCTAAAGTTAAGTTATAAAATTGAAGAAAAACTGGAATTTGGGTCTTAAAATTTTTTTTTAATAAATAGGAAAAAAAAAACCCCAAATCTTGGAAATCAAAGTACCTAAGATAGGAAAAGAAACTGTATTTCTACAAAAAAACAGCTACATGACTCCTAATTTCATTCACATAGTAAGTTAAATGCCAATGTGATGCCCTCAGGGGCCTGTATCTTTTCCATCACTCTCGACTGACTTCCCTCCACTCTTTTCCATAGACATTCTTTAAAACACAGTTCACACAAGACAGAAGAGTCTAGGAGGTGGATGGCCTTGGGTTTGAATTCCAATTCTGATACTTAATAGCTATGTGATCTTTAGAGCTTCAGTCTTCTTATGTGAAAAATGGGACCAATATGACCTGCCTTTTAAGGTGATAAGGGAATTAGAAGATTTACACGCAGAGCCTAGTATGTACTCAAATTAAAATTATTTCTAATTATGCCATCATCTCTTACAGCATAACCTACAGCCTCAGGTAGAGTTTTCTCTGTACTTCTTCAACATTCTGAGCATACTTTTGTAATACAATTAATCACGCTGAGTTGTCATTATTCATTTGCACATTTTTCAGCAGACTGGAAGTCCCTTCAAGAAAGTATTCTGATTTCAAGGACCCAGAGGAGGCATGGGAATAAACTAAATGCTCAACGAATTAATGGGCCACCTGGAACATTTTTATTAAAGAACCTACACTTTTGCTAGAAAACACTGAGGGAGTAATTTTGGGATTACACATAGTGATAGTTCCTTGACTAGATTTTAATCTTCTGAGTTGCAGAGCTCACATTTCACACTTCTTTTGGTATTCTTACGGACCACAGCACAACTCTGGAGCCAACTATGCACTCATTTAATACTTACTGAATGGCAATTTATTAATTCTTTGAAGTATTATCAAGATGGATCCTTATAATGCTCAAGGATACTTAGATTTCTGTTCTCTTTTTACATTCCTTGACTGGAATACAGCTGTCATATAAAATAGATTAACTGCTTAAAAGTGTTAATATTTTAAAGAACTTTTATAACTGGTATAAAGTGAGTCATTTATACATTAGTTGAATAAAAATACATTGGATTTAAATGGCTTCCAGCAGCACAGAGAGACAGCCTCTCAGGTACAGGTGCAAATTGGGACGCTTTTGATTTGGTTTCAACCTAGCCTGAAATTTTAGAGCAGAGACAATTCTTAATTAAAGCCAACCGCTTCACTTTACAGATGAGGAAACTGAGGTTCAGACAACTTCCCCAAGATTATACAGGAAGTGAGAAAGTGAGTGCAGAGCAGTGGAAAGCAAGGGAAAGTAGTCAGAAGCCTGAACATGAGCCAGAAGCTCACCTACTAGCTAGGAAAACCTGGCCGGTTATTGGTGTTTCCGAGTCTCTGCTTCCTCATTTTCACAATGGGGCTGAGAGATATTAAAATGGATTTTAAATATACTTTGTATTTAAACAAGTGAGAGTAATGTACATCACTACAAACCTTAGTGAGAACTTCAAATTTGACTCTAAGAAACAGGATACAGTCAAAGGTGATGATGAATTTTATTATGCATGCAATTCAGCATGAAAATACCTACTGGAAGTAACCAGAGAGGAAGGAAAAGTGTGGAGCTAAAAGATAACTCATTTAATCAAAAATTAATTTAATGCTACTTAATATACTGAGAAGACACATTAAACTTATATATATATAGATTATACATATTTAGATACATGTTAGATATGTTATATAAGTGTATATTTTTTATATATATGGAGATCTAGACCTCCAGATCTTGGTATCTAGACATATATCAAATATTAAGTTAATAATTTTTTCTAGCCATAGATTAACATTCCTTGGTATCAGCTTTGAATCATGGACTTGGAACACAGAAAAAAATACTACTAATTTTAGAAAAACTATCTTAAATATAACTGCTATAAGAAGAGTATTTGAAGATTCTCAAGGAAGTCTGTAGGTTGAATTTCCTTCAAACTACAGTGGTGTGTAAACCACACACTCATCCGACTCCCCATGCCCAGGAATCCTACAATGCTATGGCCATATTCACCTTTTCCCATATGCTTTTCTTTTAAGCAGAGTATCTACAAGTGCTGTTCAAATCTTATTTTTCAATCTAGAGAAATCTAAGTGAAAACCAAGTCTTAAACACATCAGGCATACTAGCTGAGAGAATGTGCTCAGGAGACTTGAGGGATTGGATGGAATCCTGACTAGATCCTAACCACCTGTGTGATTTGGGCAGTTACTCAACCTCTCTGGGCTTCAGTTTTTCCCATAGTAACAGAGATTAAGTTTTATCTAATACATACAAAGGGATAGGAGGGTGACAGAAGAATGCTTGCAAACTGCTTTGTACCATGGCTGGCACATGGTGAGCAACTGACAAATAATAAAACATTTAAAAGAGAGTTATTATTAGTATTATTATCTTTAGCTTTCTGGTGACATCAGCAATAAAACCTTAATGTCACGGAGCTGGTAAAGGTAAGAGCAGTATCAGGCAGATAATTAAATAGAACAGATATTTTCACTTTAAAATAAAAAAATTAAAAAATTAAAAAGCTTCCAAGGTAAGACCCAAATAAAAATGACCAAAGCGCACCCAAAACTTTGTGGATCACTGAAAAGGGAAAACACCTCTTTGTACCTCACATCTGCCTCCACACAGAGTTCACTTTCCCCAGCGCCCTTCGAACCTACTTGTTAAGTGGCAGCTTCATGGACGAGGCACCAGCTCGGCTGTTGCCCCGCTGAGCACCCCCCACGTCGGCTGACTCGGAGTCCTTGAAGTAGGGAGAAGACGACTTGGGATCATCCCAGTCTTCATCCCAGTCATCATCATCTCCGGTTGCTAGAGGTGGGCACAGAAGGTTGTCAATAAAGAAAAACAAAATAAAAATGGAATGACTGAATTTTCTGATTATAACCAATTAGGTTAACCACCTGAAAAAAGGGGAAGAAGAAGGCTGTAGGCTTGGATTATAATGCAGATGTGAGGAGAACAGGCTCTGTAGTCAGACAGTTTTAAGGCATGAACTGTAAATTCTGCCTTTTAGTGGCAAAGACAAGTTAGAACCAGCTTAAAGGGTGCTGTCAGTCCCTGGACCTTCAGGTACGTGCAGACCATAAAACTGCTCCGTGTACACAGGGAGGCCTTCCAGAGGCCTCTGCACTGACAAATCTAACTTTATAAACTTGCAAATAAGAGATTAAACGCCCTTTAAGTCCAGAAGATTGGGAACATGAAAGAGATGCAGACCTTTGGAAAGGAGCTGTCTCACAGTGATAGTAATGCAGCTGCAAGGAGGAGGAGGGGAGAGGTGAAGAGCAGGTGGGGAGGAGGAAGCACAGACGGAAAATGAGGGACAAGGTAACTGACCAGCAGCCACAGCCTAATATTCCAACAGTGATCTCTGTGTCAGATAAGATGCTGTCAGCTTTCCTCCCTTCCTTCCGTTCTGGGCCTTCTCTCCTATTCAGCAGGACCTCTGCTCTAAGAGTGCCACCATGAGAAGCGGAGGGACAAATGCCAAAAGGAAAAAGAACAGAACAGAAAGTATTAGAAGGATCTGTGCCAGGTTCCCTGGGGCCACTGGCCATGCCAAGTTACCGCAGGAGTAAGGGCACAGTCCAGTCTCAGCGTTTCTGCCTGGCCCGACGCCTGGTCCTGCCGATCACCCCGTACCTGTGCCTCTATGGTTCCTGTGTGAGAGTTCCTGGCCATTTAGCACATTCAACTCTTGGCACAATGTGCTCATAAAGGGATCACAGGAAAACTATGGGCAGATCTCTTATCTTTTTATTTCATTTCAGAACAGACATAAATACCCTTTCTTAATTTCTGAATTGTTTCCCCTTCTATAAATTCCTCCTCTGCCTCAGTATTTCCATGAATAGCTGAGGAGTCAAACAGGTGGTTAAGGAAAAGATACAACAGCTAAGTTAGATCATAAACTGGCAGGTGATGAACCATATTTGATTCATATACACATTTTTTTTGGCCCAAGATTTAAAAGCAATTGTGTGTTAGCTGCTAAGATTTCAAAGTGGGCAAATGACATAAAAATTGAGAATTCCAGTCTCTCTGGAACTATGCAGGTCCAGGAACATTCGCTCAAATCTTCTGCAGTGACATCAGTGGCTGGTGAGAGCCAGGCTGCCTTTGTCTGTCTTCTGTAGCCAGGCTGCTCTGTTCTTTACTTTACGAATTGGCCCCTGCAGGTGTCTGCATTTGTGACTCTTTGATAGGTAACTGAGAAATCCAGAAAAATATGTTTGCTTTTAGTGAATAAGAGCACCTTAGAGCAGTTCCTCGGATTAAAGTTTATTTTTAGGTCAGACGCTCTATCACTTCCATGGTGGGCTGATCACCAGCAGAGCCCTCTTCCTCACCTGGTCCTTGGTAGGCCTGAGGATGACCGAAGGCAGTGTCCCAGTTATTGGAAGTGTTTCTTTGGGCTGCAGCCCCCTCTGGCTTGGCTCCCCAGCCATCTGTGCTGTCCCAGTTTCCAGATTTGGAAGCACTCCAGGCTGACCAGGGGTCGTTTCCACTGCTGACCTATTGTTAAGGTGTGAAAAAGGAAAAAGAATACTTGTGACTTCTAGAAAGCATTACTCGATTCTGTAGGAATCACATTAACAATTGGATACCATAGGGGTATAAAAAATTGATAGAAAGTTAAAAGTTTTCAATTTAAATAAAATTTGTTTAAACATGTAGGAAAGCACAAAAAGCAGATGCTAACATTTTGCCATATTTGCTTAGGAAGTTTACAGCCGGTACAATAAATACAACTGTCACACGGGCTGCCTCACTCCCTCCTCTCCTTCCTTCCCCAAGGAATCACTTCCTGAACCTGTATTCATTCATTCCTGCCTGTGTTTTTATACTTCCATTACAGATATACGCACTCATAAATAACTGTTTTACATTTTAAAAACTGACTTAAACATTATTCTGTATCTATCTCTTTGCAATTGGTCTTTTTTTCCACTCAACACTATTTTTTGAGATTATACATGATGATAATGAAGATGTTTTATTCACTTTAGAGCAACCAATTATATTTTTAACTAGGTTATTTTTATTTGAAAAAGCAATACATTCCCACTAAAAAACAGAATAAAAGCATATGCAACCTAAAAAGATGCCCACCATCTTAAGATGCCAGTCATTCTATCAAAGGCCACTGTGAATGACAAATAACATGTATATACTTTCTCAAATTTCCCATGCACAGATATCCTTTTTGTTTTTGTGAGTCAAAATTACACTTTCTGCCCTGCCTTCCCACCCCCACCCCCACTTATTAGCCTGAAACATTATCCAAGGCATATCAGCACCTATGATGACATCATTGTCCTACATGGCTCCACAGAGTTCTGTTGTTATTTATTTCCCACAATTTAACTAGCATATGCTAATGCTCACTTACCTTGTTTTCAGTATTTTGCTACTATAAAAGTGTTGCAATGTACAATCCTGTATATTTTCCCCCACATGTTGAACAGATCTATGTGAAATTCCTTATAAGAACTGCTGGGCTAATGAGAGTGTGCATTTAGAGTTGATAAACTTTGTCAAATTGCCTTCCAAAGAGATTGTAAAGTTACATTCCTACATTCCCACTGACATGCCGAGCGGTTTTGTCTTGCGTAAAAGGGGGCTAATCATACTCCAAAATTATTTTTAAAATATTTCTCTCTCATTATTCCTTTGAATAATTTTAGTTTAATTATTAACATCCTAAATAACACTTCGGCGCAGGCAACACATGGCACTCACTTTCAAGGAGTATTGCACGGAGACCTTGGAATCTACCTCTTACGTCCGCCCCATTCACTCCTGAGGCAACCAGTTTTTTGGGTTGTCTCCTTGATTTTTAAATTTTAAATCTTCAATCTGTATTTACTTCAGTATTAGAAATAATCAAGGAATCCACCTTAATTTTTTCTTGCAGCCAGTCTGTTGTCCTAACACCATTTAATGAATCACCTTCCCCTCACTGATATGAAACGTCACCTTTACCATAGACTGGACTTGGGCCTATTTCTAGACTCTTTATTGTATCTTAGTAATCTATGTGTACTAGTACCAAGCTACTCTGGAGTCTACTAGATAGAATACATTAGTACTCTGGCATAACATCTTTTTTTTTTTATTAAGGTATCATTGATATACACTCTTATGAAGGTTTCACATGAAAAACATTGTGGTTACTACATTCACCCATAGTATCAAGTTCCCCCCATACCCCACTGAAGTCACTGTCCATCAGTATAGTAAGATGCCACAGAGTCACTACTTATCTTCTCTGTGTTACATTGTCTTCCCTGTGACCCCCCCACACACCATGTGTATCAATCATAATTCTCCTCAGTCCCCTTCTCCCTCCCTCCCCATTACCCTCCCCCACCCCTCCCCTTTGGTAACCGCTAGTCCCTTTTTGGAGTCTGTGAGTCTCTGCTGTTTTGTTCCTTCAGTTTTGCTTCATTGTGGTGTAACATCTTTTATGTTTATTTTTACACATGAACTTTAACATCAGCTTAATATTTTGAGACTATATATAAAGTTCAGACAATCTGAACTTTAGTATTAGAATGTGAAGCTAAAAAAATGTGTTGATTTTCATTTGAATTATCTTAAGTTTACAGATAAATTTAGAGAAAAAACAGTTCCTTTTAAAACATTTCAATCTTGAATGTTTATCCAAGAATAGCAAATTTTCCCCTTGACTTGAATCTTCTTTCTCAGACACAACAAAAATTTGTGTTAGTAAAAAAAAAGGGGGGGGGGGGGCTAGAGAGAGAAAATGAGACAGAGCTTCACAAGAGAATTGCCCAAATACACCTCTCTAATATTTCAGAATGCTATAGTCATTAGTCTGTTCTACTCTTCACTAATGAACAGATTGGGTGGAAAACTACCTGTCACATACTAGATGCACCAAAAACAAAGTATACGTTTTACGTGTGTAAGTATGATTTCATTTTAGTATCTCTGATACCTTCCAGGAAAAATATGATGTTACTAATGATTTTATTAACAGCAGAAAGACATTTCATCTATAGTACTGTTAACTTCCTGAATGTATAGCTTATAAGGGGATGTTCTCAAGCCACTCAGGTGGGCACTGGAAATGAAGGTGGTCATGCTGAGGGCCCAATTACACTTCATTTAAGAGAATCCCTTCCTTCCACAGTTTTTTTTAAAGAAGAGAGTTTTATTAGGCAATATATACTTTGAGCCCCCTAAACTCTAAACTATGAAGTTCTGGTTTTAGAATAAAAACTTCAAAAAGTATAGAAACTTAGTATGGTAAGATGACACAAGTGCAGAAATTCATTTGTCTAGTGTTTCCATGAACTGCTGACGGAGCAGGCCTTGCAGAGAAGGCCTGGGCCCGCCTCCAAGCCTCCCAGAAGATGTGAGGACAGCAGGCCCAGTGCGGCATTGTCTGGGAGCAGGTTCCTGAGCTGGAATTCAGGATCCACCTCTTTCTAGCTGGGTAACCTCAGTCGAGAATTCTAATGCAGGCAGCCTGACTCAAATCCAGAAAGACTGCCAGAAGCTAAATGAGGCCAACTGAAAAGGCACAGAGGGTTAAGAACCAGAACACCAACAAGGGTGCAAGTTCAGCACTGACTGGCCAGTAAGACGGGAAGTGTTAGCAAACAGTCAAAGAAAGATTTTCATCAATACTGAGGGACAAATCAGATGTGAACTATTCACAGCAAGTGTCCTAAAAATATTAAAACTTACTAGAATAGAAACATATAACAGATAGCTCTTTTCAAAACTACCATGTTTATAATTTTCTTATATTAACTGCTGTATTATTTGGTTACGTATATAATCTTAGCTCTCTACCTAGGTTATGAAATCCTTGCAGGCAAATCTAAACATTGACTGCTTCCTGTTTGTCTCCACCCCCCCAGCCCCCGACACAGTTTCAACCTGACTTGTGCTAATAAATCTTTCAAACCCTAACCCACTGGAAATCTCTCCAGCTTCTATCATTGGTCTTTAACTCTCTCAGATAAACTTTTACTGACCTCCAGGGCCCCCCACTAACATCAGTAACTCCTAACAAGCTCACACGGTCTGTCATGTTCTCTCTCTCTCTAAACCCACCCTTCCCATACTTTCAACCCCACTGACCCTCCTGTCCCTTAACTGCTGGCCTTTGGTCACACAATAATCCATTCTGCTCTTTCCCTAAGGTTTTCAGCTCTGAGGCACCCTCTTTTCTACTTTCTTCTTCCACCTTTCTCTCCTTCCTCCTTTCTACTGAGCGGTGTCTTCGTCCTCTTCATCTCCCTCTATGGAACCGACCACTTCCTGCATCTGTCAGCCACATGTAATTAAGAGCCCTCCACTAGACCTCACTGCCCGTGGAGCAGACCCCAGACTCTTTGGCCAGCTAATCAAGATCTGACCTCCTTCCCTCACATCCCCCATTCTCATTTCTCACCCACAGTCTCTACACTTTTGCCTGCAGTTTCCCAAACTATCCTACATCCCTGCCTTCGCCCATGCTAGCCTCTCCAGCTGCACTCAGAGCGTTCGTCCTCATTTCCCAAACCTTGTCAAAGGAAAGGACAAAGTACTCCAAATTTGAAAGTCAGTCCTACCCCACTAAGGGCTCTGACCTCAGAGTCTGCTTGCTGACATTCAGTCATATCCTTCTCCCAAAGTTAGTCTTCTGTTAAGGTTATCTGCGTATCAGCTGGTCACCCCACTAGTAAATCATGGGCATAAGGCCTTCTTATTTTAAAAAACTTCCCCCAAAGGAGTCTCAAAATATCTTATATGAAGTAGCAAGGACTCAAGTGGGTTTTTTGTTTGTCTTTACTTGAAGTGGTTAAATATGATGTTCTTGATCATTTGTAGGAAACACACATTATTCTCAGACATCAACCTTAATTTGATCTAATTGTTATTTCACAAAGAGGGGAATCAGATTTCCTTATGTATACTGAATTGAGTCTTTTCTAGGAAAATAACCTGCTGGGGCCAATCACAGAATCAGTGATTTCCAGCACATGACATTACCAGACTCTTAAAATAACAATACCCTCCAAGTTATAAAAGCCATTATCAGCACACTATAGAAAGGTTGGAAGATACAGACAAGCACAGATGGATAGAGGGACTGAGAGATATGTGATAAAGAACAACAAAATGTTAGTGGCAAAATCTAGAAGACAGAAAATCTATGATTATTCACTATAAAATTAATTTGACTTTTCTAAACTTGAAGCTTTAACACAATATTGGAAAAGCTAACAAAAAAATTTGTGTATACAATCATTCTGCCTTTTGAACTCCATTAGGATGTACGCAAGAGATGTGGAGAAGGGCTGTGTCCATCAGGATCACCAGTGACTTCCTGTGGCCTGTGAACATGGGACCGGGCATGTGACACATGCTTAGTACATTATTTGTGAAATTAAACACCCTCCAAAGCATGTTTATGTGGATGTCTATTGTAAATGCAGGTTAATCTGCCCTACACTAGAATTGGCTGATTATGCCTGACTCGTTCTAACCTCCACTCCAACTAAATTAAATGTTCCTTAAGGCCAGGAGCAACATACTCAGCACATTTGCTGATTTAGCACTCTAAATTTAAAAGCTATCCTATCCTTGTAAGACAAATAGAGAAATATATTTATGTTGGCTTTATAACATGAGATATTTAAATGTATCTACTGAAAGGATTTATAACGTAAGGTTAAGTTTCTTAAGAAAAGTAGATTGCCTTGTAACTGACTACAGAGACAAAGAGACCACGGGATGGAATCAGCCTGGCCATGACGGGGTGGCAAGCAATGGGTACTCCTGAGATGATAACCACAGGAAAGCGACGTATCTTACAAACATATGCTGTGGGTAAAAGGGAGCAAAGATAAGAACACTGGTGTACTGGGAGAATTGTGAATCCCTTTAATGAAACGAGAAATTTGACTTAAGGTAATTTCATGTGGGTACAGGAGTTAAGAACTTAGGCTCCAAGTGTGTCTATGTAGGTTTGATTCCCAGCTTTATCACTCATTAGCTGTTATAAACTTGGGCAATTTTCTACATCTTAGTTTCCACATTTATAAAATGGGTATAACAAAATTAACTTCCTCCTAGGAGCTTTGTAAGGATTAAATGACGTAATGCATTCAAAGTGCTAAACACAATACTGAGCACACAGTAGAGGATATCTTATTATATGGGGGCTCATCTAGAATATAAAGAAAAGAATGAAGACTGGCATTTCTCTTAGTTAAAACCCACCTGAGTAGTACACCTATCAGTTTATCTTTGAAGGAAAATATCAGTTATATTTCTAAATGGTTTCAATGCCAGATCTCATTAACAGAGAAACTTTTAAAGAGGTGATAACAGGCACTTAAGACATCTTCTAGCCAAAGAACTGTTTCTTTCAGACACATTAAAAAAAAAAAGAGGAAGAAGACAAATGTTTCACCATAAAGTCCAATAGCAATTCTTAATTCTTGGGGCTCTTGGCACAAACATTTTCTTTGTGCTAAATGCTCGAACCTACTTTCTTCAAAGCCTGACCCACTGTAGCCGACTGGGCTCAGTGATCTGGCTGAACGATCCTTCAGCCTCTCACTTGCTGGTCTCAAATCCAAGGGGCCCCCTGGTCCGTCACTGCAGGCCTCTGGTCACACAGTGACTCTCACTCTGCTCCTCTGCGGGTGCTCTTCTGTACTTCCAGTTTTCCCTCCTCTTCCTTTCTACTGAGAAAGTCATCGTTCTCTTCTTTTTCCTCAAAACCCATCCTAACTCTGTCAACAACGTGATTAAAAACCCTTCATTAGACCTTGGAAAAAAATCCATCAATCAAGTCACAGCTAAAAGGTCTCCAAGGTATAAATCCCAATTGCCCTTCCAACTCCTATACATTCAACATTGTTATCATGTCCAAAGAAGAACTTTACCTGAAACAATCACCTTACTTGGGAGGAAAGGATTACTTCTAGGGATTTTATATGTTTATTTCCACTTGCATTCAAGTTTGAATTTTACCTTATTTATGGAAGAAGAAGGAGAAGGAGAAGATGAAGAAGGTGGTGACTGGCTGAGACTTTCAATACAACCAATCTGAGCCAAAATATCCACCTTAAAATAAAAAAGGTGCTCAGTAAATGGAAGGAGAAAAAGAGAGCATACCAAAGCTTTCAACTAAAAATAGCAAATTCTTGGCAGGGCTAAGTTCACAGAAAATTATAGCATGCCACTCACTCACAAATATTACATGCAAAAAGCAAAGCCCCACTTGTGTAGTAGGGGGCTATCTTCAACCACTGTGTTACAATACAGTGTCACTGAAGCACTAAAAGAATTATAAGCAGCATAGAAGGAATGGAACAAATATCATGCAAGTCACACAGCCAATGAAAGAAACTCCAGAGGAAAAACACAGCCAAGCTTTTAAAAATGTTAAGATGATGAAACAAGCGCTTTCAAAGCCACTAGACGTATGAGCTGAGCTAAGCCATCCGGCCGACACGAAGGACACGGAACAACGATGAGTCTTATCAAGCCCAGCTGAGAGCCCAGTCACCTGGCCAGGCCATGAGCTCAGGAGGAAACGTCTTTTGGGGTGTGCTCCTGAGACTCAGCCCGGTTGTGAGAAGATAAGCAATACACTCCACGAAAGCTGACTGACAGCCAAGCTGGTGTCATTCTGAAGAGGACAACTTTGGAGCCCAATTTCCGGGCTTCAAACCCCAGTCCCACAACTGTCTGATAGGAAGTCATTACTATTAATGTTTACATAGTGCTACGAGAACGCCCTTTCCAGGTATAAACTCTTGTGAAGTGGTGGTATTATTTCCATTTTATAGCTATAGATAAACTTGGCTTTGAAAATCAATTAATACACAAAGTAGACAATCAAGATGGAGTAACTGGGATGCGGTTTATGCTTCCACTCAAAACTTAAAAAAATAAAAGACAAAATTTATGAAATCGTTTTCAAATCATTAGACACCAGGTAATAAAGGACCAGATCCTTACCTGGAGAGACATTCCAGGCCACAGATCTGGGATGGGGAACCCACACAAAGACCACTGGTCTCTGTGAACTGGGGGACAGAGCCAGAAGTCTGGGTCACAGTACCGGAAGGAGAGAGCTGCACAGAGAGGCCTCTGGGAGCCGCAGAAGGGGACCCAAGCCTGAGGCGGAGTATGGACCAGCGTATGCCTGTGAGGAAACACCAGTGAAAGGGGTAAGCAGCAACCACCCTCACAGGGGGGTTCTCACCAGTCAGAATGGAAAACCTCAGGATTTATAGGGCACCAACTACAGTACTAAATGGGGTTTTGCTTCAAAAGTCAGGCAAAAATATCCCCAGATTAAGCACTCTGGTCCTTTAAAGAGCTTAAAACTAAGACCTGCAAGGATTAAACTGTCTCTAAGTAACTTAACTGCATGCCAGAATAAGACTCAAAAATATTTGTGGGAATACAAAAATATCCAGCATATAACAAAGGAAAAACACAATGTCTGGCATCCAATAGTAAAAAAAGTCATTAGTCATGAAAAAAGGCAGGAAAATATGACCCTAATGAGAAAAATTGATCAAAGCTGACCCAGTAATGACATAGATGATTGAACTGGGAATATTTAAGAGCAAGAAAGCTTTCAAATATTGATGAGATAGAGGAAACACTTTGAATGGACTTCCAAGGGATGACGATTTAAATCAAAGAAAAAAAACATTCTGGTGGACTGAAACACACTGAATCATTGTAAATCGATGGGTCCATAATAAAACTAAAAAAAGAAAGACAGGAAAACCCATTTGTCATTATTTGAGACAGCTATTTAAACAACTTACTTGAAAACTGGCAATAAAAGGGAAAAGACATATATACTAAATTCCAACAGAAACTGTTTCTCAGGGTAGTTAATTAGCTCCAGCTGATGAAGAAAAGTTCTACTTTACAGAAGAAAGCTCAGTCAATGTGGAAGGAATAACATTATTGATTCAGGCAAGATGATCAATTGGTGGCAAACGACTAGGTGAATGGTTAATAGCACTAAATTAATACCAGACAGATTACTTCCTGGTCATAAAGAGAAACCGTAAGTATGCAATGGATGCAGAAGACTGGCATCAACCTGACCCAGGGTATTTCCGATCGATAACGGGGTTGGACAGATACTGTCTTCTGATGTGATGTGGCATGAATATTCAGTATCATCTATGATACATTCTTGCCCAAAATGTTCATGTGAATCATTCAAGCCTTTAGGTACAACTTTAGATACAATTTACAAGAAATACAGAGGACAGAGGAACAACTTAATACCAAAAGGAACAACCAGGCGTACCCAGAAGATGGGAATTCTACAGGATAACTGGCTAAGTCACAATAAAAACAGTAGGGACTGTGCTGGAAAAAAGGAGATTTAGAGGGACAAATGTAATGCTTGGTCCAAGGTGGGCCCTAGGTCACAAACAGGTTGTCAAGGACATTTTTGGGTCAGCTGGAAAAATTTAAATTGGTCTGGGTATTTGCAAGATAAAAATTTACTGAATAGGAAAGGATCATCAACTTTGAAAAGGTTACAAAACAGTACATACTACTATGTGTATCTCATATGGGCATATGTGTGTACACCCATATTCACACAGAGAACGGAAGATACGTACCAAGGTGTAAATAGTGGATGGAGGGGATCTGATGCTTTTCTTTTTGCTAGTCTGAATTTTCTAATATTCTACAGTGCATATATACTGTTTCTGTAACATTAAAAAGTTATTTTAAAAAATTCTTTTTAAAGAAAATAAAAACAATATTCTGCAATAGCTGACCAAAAAAAAAGATAGGGTCTGATTTTGCTGTGTTTTGCCATTTTGTTGTATTTTGCTTCTTATGTGACATCCTAAGGGGACCTGGACCAGTAAGAAACTCCTAAGCCTGAGCAAGGGCTTGTTTGGATAACAAAAGTGAGATCTGACTTAATTCACCAGTTTCCCAGTAAGCAGAGAAGACATGGTCCAAGAACAACTTTGACTACACACTTCAGGAGAGAGGCTGGAGAGATGGGCAGCAGACACCAGGATTTCTCTCTGTGTCCACTTGATCTAGGTCAGACCTCAAGGGTGATCTAAGTCTGAGAATTAATGAAAGAGATAATTTATAATCCATTAAGACTGCCACACCAGCAAACAAGAATATAGAAGGCTCAAAAGAAACTGACCAGCGGTCGCAGCTCCGGCTGCTCACCTGGTCCCTTACAGAGGACGCCCAGAGTTCAGCAAAGGTCAATGTGGATCATTCAGTCTGGTGAGTCTACCAGGTAAGAAGAGTCCCACTACCTTTTATGTTACTATCTTGGGGAGAGGGCCAGGCACTCGAGGGCTCACCTTATGGCCACACAAGGACATTCTTGCTGTGCATCAGGCACATGTCTACGTGCCCATTTGTATGTTCTCACTCAGCCTATCAGATCCCTGTACCCTAATAAATGGTCTCCTGCTTGGAAGGAAAGAAGGAATTTTTTAATAGAAACTTCCAGGCCATGACTTTGTCTAGGGCTATACAACAAAAATGGAAAGTTACTTGTTTTATCAAGGCTGAGATTATGTTTTTTTTTTCGTAACTCACCTGCATGACTAAGGTACCAAACACTTTATCTGACATTTCTCATTTATCAAACATTTAATAGAACTGTGTGCCAATTGTGTTACAAAGTGGGAGTAGGAAGCAAATCATGTTGATTCCTATGTCCAAAAACATTTCAATCAAAAACATTTCTACAAAGATTTAACTCTCTTTCTCAAAATGACCACTTAGGTAAAAAGTGTAACCATTTCAGCTCAAAATACAGACAAATTTGTAAAATTTCCCATTTTGTTCTTTATACATCTTTTGCTCGAAGGACATCATCTAATTCTACAGATGAACCTCTACTGACTTCAGAAAACCACTAACAGAAGTATAACACTTGCACATTGTTTTTAAAATGAGGCTAGCTATTGGAACAGATTAAATCCACTGTGGCCAGTAATGTCAATATTACTGACTGGAAATTACCCCCAGAAAGTTTAAATAGCTTAACAAATCCTTTGTTAATTCATATTCTAAACCTACAGATGTCAATTCCAGGTATTTATTTTTTAAATAGAAAATGCTTAAAAATAAAATTTGCCTTAAAAATGGATAATACTTGTATTAACTTAGAGAGTGTACTTATTTTGTCAGCACAAAGTCTTAAAATAGGTAGCTTTATGTACCAAACATGATGATGTTACAAGTAGCCAGATAATTTGCTTCCAGATCGATCTAATAAAGCTCCATGAAAAATGGTCATTTCGGGACATTCTTCTGATGATGGGTTGTGTGCATAACAATGCTGACTGACCCTTCATTATAGCAGTTTTAAAGTAAAAAACAACAAAACAAAACCTTCTGCTTTTGTCCTGTTAGACAAAAACAAACAACAAGCCACCTGGAACAATAAATTTCACCATATGTATTTCTGAAAGATTCCCTGGATGTGCAAAACTGTCTTACATAAGGCAAGGATCTGTGATCAACAAAGCATAAAAAGTTAGTTTTGCCAGCCCAATGCAGCTTTGTGAAGAAAAATGTCAACAAATCCACTAAACAGATGTATACAAACTTCCTTTCAAAGCCTGTAACCAAGTAAAAGGGATTCGTGTGGGGGTGGGAAGACAGAACCTTTTCAGTGAGGGTTTTATAAAGAGAAAAATCTCAATAAGCAGTTAGCAATCTATGGCAATATAGACCTTATCTGAGATAATAATAAGCAAACTTAATACCTTTGCGATGGTTTCCTGTGCTGATTTATTTTTAAATGGACTACAAAATGGCCTCAAAGTGTTCTAAAAATGGATATTTTTTGAGAAATAAAATGCAAAATGCAATTGCAACATAAAATTACTATTGCCTTTTATCCCTTAACCAATAAAAATTCCTTCATAACAAGTATCATTACTTTGAAAATCTCTGCATAATAAAAAGATGTTATATTCCTAAATAATTTAACTTTGAGCATTTGTTTAATATCTAAATAGCTAAAGGATAATTAACAATCCCAGAGGATTTTTCTGTAAGAGGATTTAACTGTATCTGATTGGATAACCCAGCAGATGGTAGGATGATGGCCTCTTTGAGAGCTCCTAGTGCTACAGCCAATGTTGAGAACCCAAACCTCCTTTAGACAGGGATCCAGGTTGAAATCTGTAAATCTCACAACATTTTCCTTTGTAAAATACCTTCTGATGTATTTATGGTGAACAATTATCCCAACATGTGCAGAGCACTCTGTTGTGGTCAAGGCCTCCTACAGGTTACAAGAACAGAAGACAGAAAGACAAAATCTCTGCTTGTCACCAAGCTTCCAAGTTTACAAATAAGTGATACACTTTGTGTAAGAGTCACAAATGGTACTCAGAGAACTGAGAGGAAGGAAAGGGGAGAAGGACAAACCAAAGAAAGCTTCATAAAGGACATGACATTGAGCTGAACCTCAAGGGATGGGCAGACTTCTGAAAGATGAAGGAGTCCTTCTATCCTACTTGGAAGAGACAGCCAAAGATATGTGGAAAAGGTGGGAGAGCTTGGGTCTATCTGGAGAAGAACCAGTCTGGCTGGAGCCTACAGCTAAGTAAGGATGGGGCCACTCTGAGAAGTCACAGAAACACAGTGGAGGCTGGAAAAGTATCTAGTTCTGCCTCCAATTCAGATGAATTTCTTACACAACCTCCCGCCATGCACTGCTCAGGGTCTCTTGGTCATTCTACCTGATGGATAGTGACAACCTCCTCCACAGCACTTTGTCTTCACATGTAGTATTGGTCACTTGTTTCAGGAGGCAGTGGGGAAGCCCCTACAGTTCCTTGAACAAAGAACTGAAATGTTTAAATGTTTTATTTTAGAGGCAGTTATGCATAAGGTAATTGTAATGAACAATTATTGACCCCCTACTAAGTACCAAGTACTATCCTAAACACTTAACAATTTTTCCATTCACTCTTTCAACAATTCCATGAGGTTTAACAGATGAGTGAAATGAAGCACAAAGAGCTAAGCAGCTTACCTTGAGTCACACAGAAAGTATGAGATCTGGGGTTAAAACGCAAGTAAGGTCTGAGGTTTTCCTACTCTTATGCATCTAAAGGATGCAGAACACTCCCATCAGTAACTGTGGCTCACAATGGCATTCAGGTAGGGTTTTAAAATGGAATGAAAAGAGGGCACCAAAATAAGTGACGTGTCAGAGAAAAAGAAATGAGAAAGTCAGGAAGGGAAGCTAGTTCCGTGGAGAAAGAAGGCGTGATCCTGATCATACTCAGTTTGAGAGACAGAGGAGACAGGCAGAGATGCTCAACAAGAAGCTGGAAATTGAGAAAACTGAAGAGAAAATTCAAGACTGGAGAGATATTTACAAGGCAATCATGTGCATGGTTAGAGGGTAGAAAAGGGTGAGAGGTTGGAACAAAAATGGCTAAGTGGATTGAGAATGTCCCTTGCAAAGGAAAGAGGTGAGAAAAGAAGGGACATATTGATTAAATGTCCTTCAGGTGTCTGACACCATGTCACACAAGTGGCCTGGCCCTCCAGCAACTCAGGAAGCAGCTACTGTAGCCAAGCCACTGCTTCCCGTACTGGAGCCTGATGGGCAGACTTCCTAACTCTGAAGGTCCTATGCTTCCCGTTACACCAACCTGCCTGGGGCCAGCGAACAACTGTGAGACAGAAAAACAGATATTCAAGGGAAACTGGGATACAGTGCAATAAAAAGCAACAAGAATTTTAATAAAAAGAAAAGCAGTTTATCCTAAGTATATGTACCTTCCCAGTGTTTAAAGAAGACAGAAAAATCTCTTAAACCTTCAGATAAAATATCTAAACTTGTAAAACTATTAGTTAATGTTTAATACCCATTGTTCTTCTATTAAAAAGTACAAAAAGAAACTTCCCATTAATTTCTCTATAGTAAATATGCCAAAGAGGCGGTCATCTAAGGGTTTGTTTTTAAAGATCTATCCTGAGAACCTGTTTTAGAATCAAGACAATAATATAATTTAACCACGAATAACTGGGTAAAAACAAGACCAGGACACCTATTAGCACTTTTAATGACTTCTGAGATGCATTTCCATCAACTGGTTAATTCATCCCGTGGCACAGCCACTAATATGAAATGTTCTTGACCCTGTAAAATACCACATGAATACCTAATACTAGCCACTAAAAACTATTCTTTCCTAAAGGTATTGCAATAGCCATACTCTTCCAACATACAATAAAATAACTATGAGAATTTGATTAATTTCTTGGTTACCTTCCAATAAATTTTCTATGCAATTTGCATCTGTGGTGTATGTATATTTAAACACAGGAAGGATACCACCACCCATATTGATATGCCTTTAGGTAGAGCTCACACATCCACATCTGTACATCTGCCCTCATTCTTCTACAAGAAGCACTGCTTCCCACTGTGTGGTGGTCCTGCTGTCCACCTGGTCAGTCCCTCCTGACACACATGGATGTCCCAGTCTCCTGCTGCGAGGTCGCTTGCCCAGACAGCTGAGACAGCAGGTATGCAAGACAAACTCAGAATTGCTGGGTCAGAGTGTATATGGATTTTAAATATCAGTATATATTATCAAGCTGTCCTCTAAGAAGCTTTATTAATTTACTCCTTTACCAGCTTTGTATCAGCCTATTTGCACATGCCTTTTTCCTCACACTAGGTATTAAGACATTTTAATTCTCTAACTTGATAGCAGAATCTAAAAATGAGTATTTTCCTATGTTTATTTGCTATGTGTACTTCTTTTCCAATGAAAAATTTGTTCGTGATCTTTGTTCATTTCTTCTTCTGAGTTGTTCATCTTTTTCCTACAGATTTGCAAGAGTTCTTTGTATATTAACAGAATCAGGCATGGTAGAAACATCTTTCAGTATTACTTTTTGACATAAATGTATCAAGTATTTCCTTAACACTGCTAGACGTTGTAATATGCTTACAAAGGCCTTCCATATTCTCAGGTTACGAAAAAAAATGTGGTTTATGTTCTTTCCAGGTACTTAAAAAAAGTAAACAGCTTTATCATTTCCCAAATTAAACTAACTGTTCCAGCATATTTAAAGAATAATGCATTATAGTCTTTTGACATTTACAATTCTAGTCTATATACCAGAGCCAAGTGACTGGACTGGTCTATAGATAAAGGGTTCTGGAATCATATACTAGTAAAGAAAAAGGCCATAATGTGTTGCTGCAATAAATGTATCAGTGTCATCTACCTCTACACCAGTTTAACTTTGTGATTATTCAGTAGGGAGCTACAACCAGACCCCAAGCAACCTGAAATCAGGAGTTTAAAGAAAAAAACACTAACTGCTATTTTACACATTAAGTTATAAAATTACAAACTAATTACTGAAATGCAGTACATACTAAAAAATACAAAGTCAAGGAAGGCTCAGATAAATTTTAAAAAATAGGCTCATAGTGAGTTATTCAGGGAGAACTATAGATGGACATAACCTTTTAGAGAGTTCTTTTTTTAAAAGATGGGATTCGAAAGAGATACAACAGTCAGGAAGTAGGATAACCAATAGCTGAATGGGGGGCTTTAATCTGCCTGTGCTGGAAGAGAGCCAAATTTAGAAGACCTGGTACTGAGACAAGTAAACAAGCCTGGGTGGGAAGCTGGCCGTGTGCTGAGCTGGACCAGGGGGTGAGCCCTGTGAGCCCTGACAGGGCAAAGGAGAAGCCTGCCCTTCAGATAAAATTATCCTTTGGGAGAGAACACAATATCAGAGGAATTTGAAAATCCCAAAAGGTATATTCCTGAAACAAAAACATTTTCTTTTTGACACTCAAAAAATGAAAGAATGGGCAAACACGACAGCAAAATTTTTAACAGCTACCAATTACCAATGGTTGTCTGGTTTCTTATTCATGACACCTTTCATGGTATTCATAATACATACCACAATTTTGGCCTGCTTAAATTGTTCTCATATTCCACATACCTGAGAGCACAGACAGCTGTTAAAAATATTTTTACTTGATTTAAATTAAATTAAAATGTTCAAATCAATTCATTATGGTATGCTTTCTATATTTTGTTACTTCTAGTTTCAGTTCACCATTTCTTTGCTTTCAAAGTATCTGATGAGATTTATTATTAGATTGGATTAGTGAAATCCAACTTTAAAGTTGTATTTTTGGTTATATGTTCTCCTAAATAACCCAGAGGAAAAATATTTAGGTTTATGCTAATCAGTTTATATTATTACATTTAAATACTGAGGATCTACTTCATAACAGAACAAGACTTGAGCCTGATTTTAAATTTGTGTTCATCAGCTGAAGTGCTTCAGCCTATCCTGAGATAATGGCTGAAGTAGGTTCCTGAGTTAAAATAAGATATTTCCGTCTTTTGTTTTTCTCCATTTATTCTATCATCTCATTATAGTTCTGTTTTATTAAAATGTTGTCTTCTACTTATGTAAACTTATTTCACTCATGTTTTGTACAACTTAGTGATTTAGCTGCACTGACTTTGCCCCCAGGGGACATCTGGCAACATCTGGAGACTACTTTGGTTATTACAACTAAGTGGGGAACGCTAGTGGCATCTAGTGAACAGAGGCCAGGGATGCAGCTGACCATCACAGTGAGGAGATATCAGGCCCCAAATGTTTACAGTATGCATGCAGAGAATCCCTGTGTAAAACTTCAAGCATAGTTTAACTCTATTTCTTTACCTTTCATTGTGAGTAATCTTTAACTGCCCATTGTTCTCAAGAATTATAGAGTAACAAAATACGGAAAAATGCTCAACTATGGTGATCACCTTGCCTCTGAATTTTAAATATCTGGACTAGACTAATTTATAATTCAAGATGTCCTCAAAAAAGCTAAGCTTGCAGTTAATGTATGATAACAGTACTTTGATAAACTCTTGGTGGTTAAGATATAAACATTCTGTAAGTAAATAATTGTAAGTGATATGATTATTAGGCTTCCCATAATTTAAAACCTCTTACACAGTTTAAAAAATATCAAGAAATAGCATCCCTTAAAGCCTAGTCATTTCTAAAGATGTAGGAGGCAATGGCACTTTGATATCCATCTTTTCAATTTCCTTGTTGACACTTATTCTGGATAACTATTAGCAATAACTGACCTAGGCAGTCATCTCAACTGGTCAAATTTTCATTAAAATTAAGGTAAAATTTCAGTGTATTTTTCTCAAATCATCCCATTATTCTAAGTTTTCTAGAAGCAATAATACTACAATGGTACCAAGTGCTGAGTACTGTCTTTGGAGCCACGTTTACATGTGCTGCATCTCCAAGATGAGGGGCTCTAGCTGAGAGTTGTAGGTGACCTGCTGAAGTCTGAGAAATCCTTTCCTGTTCCAGCCAGAGCTCTGCCCCAACCACCCCAGGATAAGACCCTCCATTTCTTTCCACAACCTCACTTGAGAGGATATTTGCAATTTGTAGGGTCTGTGGTCAAATCATGTCAGACTTTAAAAGCAATTCTCAATGAACACCCAGGCTTCTCTCATAAAATCAATTTTAAAAACAGTCTTCAGCAGGCTTTAACAGGCCAATTCTTTGTTAATACCCAGCAGAAATGCCACACAGACATCTAACAGCTACTTTGTTTATGCTTTTAGGGAATGGCAATAGCTGTGAGGCATCAGCCCTTTCACAAATGCACTTTGCTCTCAGTAAAGCCAGCAGGATGATGTAAGGCTCACCTGGTTACTACTACAGGCAGCTGAAGAATTGACTTGAGCTGTACTTGCTGAGAGGGAATCGAGGAAGGCTTGGTCAGCCACTGAATTTCCACAAGAAAACCGATCTTTTCCATCGTTGGGCAAAAGCTGAATATTAGAAAGAACACAATTATTTTCATAGACTGGAGTTATTTCAGAGTTAGAGTCCCTAAAAGGTAAGCAAGAATTGTCATCTACTATGGAAATGGGGTTTGTTATTATTAAAAGGGAAACAAGCCCAAAAACATCTGTATGAACTATTCCTTTCTATAAGTATGCAGAATTCTAGAAAATGCAATTAATGCCAGTAGCAACTTAAATCCTCAGATTTTTCTCATTCTTGTCAGTTATTAGGATCCTGAATGCATGTGCAGAGGTGAAACACCATGTAAACCACGACCCATGGCCTGAGATCAGGGCCTGTGAACCCTCTGGAGCTGTATGGAAAACGCTGGAGTACACGTATGTGCACATATTTCTGAGAGGAAGGCCCAAAGACGTCATCAGATCCTCCTCAGGGTTTAAAATTCCCACCCTGACTCTCGGTGAGGAACAACAGATAGACAGCTTCCAGCTTTCCCGCATTCCCAGGTGTAGCCCAGGAAGCCATCTTCCCAGAAGGGCATCCTTCGGCTCCGCTGAGGTGAAGCCAAAGGCTGCTTTACTCTGGGGCTCACTGAAGTTTACGCAGGGGGCGCCAGGCAACTGGAGTTTCTTTCTGGCACCTGAGATGAGCAGCAAGCTCACCACATAGCCAGGATGCAGTTTTGAGTGACCTCGAGACAACCAGCAGGGGGTGCCAGGGGGTTGATTCAGGAGCAGGCTTGTCAGCTGCTCGGTGGGTGTGTCCCAGCAGGGAGCACTCTGACCCTGCTGGGACACCTCCCTTGCCACCTCTGATACAGAGCTTAATATATATCCTGGCAACAGCTCACAGCAGCTCATTTAAGACCCTTCTGTCTATGGAGATGGGAGAAGGAACTGAGACATGTCCTAAATTAGCCTAAGAAGAAAGCTATTTAAAAAAACCTAGTATTTAAACTTTGTGAACCAATTCTACAAAACAGTAGGCAGCAAACTATACAACATAACGAAAGGAAAAATTGGGATTTTTATTCAGAATAATTTAAAAAGTCTATCCTTGAAATGAAGTTAAATATTTGGAGTCACTCTTTGGAGCAGAGCTTGGGTCTATAGGTAATATTTTTCCTTAGTTCTATTTCAATGTATTTCCCACATTTTATATAATTAGCATGAATTACATTTACAATGGAAAATTTAAAAATAAAAACAAAGTTGCTATCTTCTGGTCTGTCCTTTAAGTTGATAATTCATAAAAAGATGCTTGACAAAGGCCAGATTTAATTAATAAATGCCAGTTAAGTTCTTACTTCAACATAGTCTGTGGGAACAAGCCCTCGTTCTCCTTTGCTGTTTCTTCCTTCCAGCCATCCTCCACCAACATCCTAAGAAAGTTTAAAGAAAAAAGAAAAAAAAGTGTAGTTGGAATTTCCTGCAGGAAGTTTGCTCTGGGATTTGTTATACATGAAAAAGTAATTGGCATTAAGTTCTTTCTTCCTACAAAGCTAACATTGTTCAAAATTAAAAATTTTTAAGCCTTTTCTTTATAAAATTACAATGTAAAAAACAAGAAAAATCAACCTTTAACAATATGTGATCAAAGATTTAAAAAACAGCCTATTGATAGAATGCCATCATTTTTGTAATTCCTTTCTATGTACTGGCCTGTGGTAGACAATAAAAATGGTTTGAAGCTATGTTTACAAAGAAAGAGGATGCACCTTCCCTCCGCCCACATCTAGAATCTGTGTTGTCCTATATGATGACCTCTTTGGTCAACAGAATGACATGGAAATAATATGAGGTGATTCAGAGCCTGGCCTCAGGAGGCTCTGCACACTTCAACTTGCTCTTTTTCCAAATACATTTGGGTTGCTAAATGATGACAGAGACCATCTTAAAACCACCCAACCTCCAGCAGAGAACTGCCAGACTTGTGAGTGAGGCCCTGGTAGACCACACAGCCCCCAGCTGAGCACCAGGTGAATGCAGACACACGAGCAAGCCCAGGTCAGCAAAACCATCCAGCTGACCGACCTACAGATTCTTGAGCGACAAAGGCACTAAGCTTTGGAATTGCCTGTTGTTTAGGAAAAGTTAACTCATCTACGGTTCCTTTGCTCTTCTGGACAAGCAATATTAATAAACAAAATAATGAACTACTCCATACCAGGATTTCCATTTTTCAATCTATTACCTCAGGAAAGTCCTACTTTTCTCCCTTAAAATAGTAAGAGTTGTCTTAAGTTTGTAAATCATACCCTAATTCATTAATAATTACCCAAATTTAGATAACACATTATCTTTAAGCCACAACTTCGCCTATTTTTTACAACAGTAACAGCAATGAATACTTCATTAAAAAAAAAGATAAAAGAATCTTTAACCTCTCCTATGATTAAAAATAGAACCTATTTACTTATTTACACCAAGCATATTATCTAAAACTACATATACATTTATTACCCATTAATTCTTGTTTGTATCTAAGACTTCAAAATAGGTTTTAAAAATACTATCAATACCAAGAAATACTAAGAAACCACCATCCTCTCTGTCATCCCTCTTTCTCCCTCCTTGATCTTTGGGCTGCCACAGTCCTCCCTCCCTCCCACCTGGTGGAACACTTTGCATCTCCTCCTTCCTTTCCCGAGTCTCCTTGGCCTCCCTGGCACCTCTCTTCACATGTTCACTCGCAAAGATGCCCAGGGAGCTGAACTATCTCTAGCTCTGCACTCCCATTTTAGACTGGTGCAAAGCTATAGGGCAGGGTTGATTTCCTAACTGTTCTTCAAACTCAGAGTATCTAAAAATAAACTCATGTACTCTTTCCCTGACTTACATAGTTTAATAAATCCATCATTCTTTCATGTGCAAAGGCCCAAAACCTCTGGGATCTATGTCTCTTTCCTCACCAACAGTATTTAATCAGGCACCAAGTCCCCTGGGTCTGTCTCTCCAAAGCCTCCTGCATCCATCTTTTAACTCCTTTTGCTGCTACATAGTTATGTCCCTAGACTCCAGCCACACCAATTTATTCAATACACCTGTGCAAGATTAAGTTCCTTGAAATGCAGGTCTCATCATGTCACCTCCCTACAATAATATGAACAAAAAAGCAAAACCCTTAAATAGATCCACTACTTGCCAAATAAAGTCCAAAGTCCACAGCTGGACTCACTGGTCCTGCCGGATTCATCTAGTCTAACAGCCAGTTTTCTCACCCTGTCTCCTACTGGCATATATATATATACTGTACTTCTGAGACCCCTGCTTACATGCAGAATTCCCCAGCCAAGAAGAAAAAGCAGAGGCTTAGAGGCCAAACAGACGTGGCTTTAAATCCTTGTTCTGATACTTATCAGAAGGACAATCTTGGGCAAGTTACTTAACCTCTAAGTCTTGTGACCCTCATTTGCAAAACAGATTAAAAGTCTCTATCTCATAGAGTTCATAGGGAAAATACATCCAAGAATATATGCATAGTACTTAGTCAAACACCACGGTCAGAGGCTGTCAACATGGTAGGGGAGACTTCTAAGAAACACTGAATACTGGCTAATCTCTACAACTTTGATCTGCCTGGGATGGTCTCTCTTTTCCACACATCCAACTATCTTTTGAGGACTTAACTTTTGTCATTATTTATAGAATGGATTCTTTCTTCACCATTAGTACTTCATAAGCAATGGGGAAATAAGTCATTAAAAAATAAAATCTTAAAATTAAGTCCTTAGGGGACAATCAGACTTAAATGCAATAGTTCCCTTACCAGGTTTGTAATTGTGATGATTTCTCCTTCATTAACCGTCAGTTCATTATTTCCAGGTTCAGCAGCAAAATCATACATAACCCGAGCCTATTGAGGAAAAGAGAAAGTCACAAATATAAATTTAACAGTAAGAAAACGAACAACCTTACAAGTGCACTTTGGAAACATGCTGGCATGAACAAGCACTTCATAACAGTGGCTGTTTTGGAAGAAAGGAAGACAAATACCAAAATGATTTATCAACCCTCTTGTGAGGAGAATGACATCAATGGTGGAGCCCCTGTTCTGTTTTGGAAACAGGGAAGGTTTCTAGTAGCTGCCTACACAGCATTTAGAGCTCAGCCCCTGAAAGTACTCAAAATACACCTATTTCATCAAGAGCAAAAAAAAATATGCCCTTCCTTTTAGGAGGTAATAAGTGAAAATACAGACATTGCTCATTCTGGGACCACTCACTCTCAGGGACTGAAAAGCTATACGTATAGACATACACATAAAAGATTCAGACATCTTTAGATTAATCCCTTATAATGACAATTATTCTTTACCTAGAGCCACTGGGATGAATTTTGATAATAATAGTACCTCTACCCAACTGAACTCAGAAATTTAAGATTTGGGTATCAAGACATATTTATACTCTTCTATTACTTTCCACTCTACAGTAACTTACATAGGGCTGTGTACTGCTCTGGTAACCCGTGCAGCTGTGATTTTCAAAGTTTTTCCTACAAATCTTAATTTCATAGAAAACAGACTAATGGGAAGCCGCTCTGGTTGATTTCAGTCTCTTCCTCAAAAGGATCCTTGAGGTATCAATCCAGAAGTGTGGATTCCTTGGAATAGTGCCATACACATATTCCAAAAGGGAGAAACAGTGTTGTAAAAATTATCTATTTTATATGTAATTTAATAATACATAATAAACATGTATTTTTAAAGTCCATTTTCAAATTTTAAATAGTTGTATCTCATGGACTGTCTTATAGAGGGAAGTCCATCTTATAAACTGGGGATCACATGTACCTAGGGAACACATGGTTTGTTTTTAAAGTAATTGTCCTAAGAGGTTAAGTTCAAGTACACCTACAGGGCTAGACTAATGGAATTTCATTCATTTAACAAATACTTACTGAACACCTACCATAAGACAAAACCATGCTGGGCCCCTGTGCTCACCAGGGCCCCTTCTCCACACCTGCTTACTAATGTCTGAAATTCTTATAACAAGGACTGAGCATTCACATCTAGTGCTAAAAGATTAGGGGGGAAAAGCCGCAAATTCTGAAATACGTTAAAAATGATAAGATATACGGCCAGAGGAACATGTGACAAAGCAGTATAGTAATATCTAGTACTATGTAGATGGGGGTTTATGGTGTTCAATGGAAATGATTTCAACTTTTCTACATGTTTGAAATTTTTCATAATGAAATGTTAGGAAGAAACAAATGGAAGAGAACAGCCTGCTAGTCAAGAAATCACATCAGATCCTTTCTTCTGTACACTGACAGGTGGGGAAGAAGGTGGAGAGAAGACACAGGCAGAGGGGGACTTCCACAGACATTAGGGTTTTCCTTAGGTCATCACAAAGGACAGTGCAAGGTGCTGAAGCATTTTTCTCATACAGCTGCAAAAATAGATACAATTCTGTTTGTCACATTGTGGACTATTTTTTAAAAAACATATTGCGCCAATCTCAATCCCTTGAGCAATGAAGGCAGATATGAAATAAATGCATGAGGAGGGTGGGAAGGGTCCCCCAGCCAGCAACCACCCCACAGGACACTGAGCTTCGTGGAGAGGGACTTGGTGTCCAGACAAGAGCCAGATGAGGAAGCTGCCGTTTGTTACTGCTCCTCAAGATTCCTGGTTAACAATGGTTTTAATCCAGCTAACCCCAAATATAATAGAATCTAATACCAAATATAGAATACCAAAGCCTCTTGTTTACTCACCTTATAACTTGGTGAAACAGAATGTGAAACAAGTCAAAAATAAAGAAAAGGGAAATTCCCTTACACATTTAAATATTACGGAACATCTATGCATGGAAAAAAATATATGAACATTTTATGTTTAGTTAAACACTGACTTAAGACTTTTTTTAAAGCTAGATATGCTTCTTAAAAATTAGAACTAAGAATAATTTTGGATAACAAAAAGATTTTAAAAGCACATGCCCAAATAAGCATAACATGTCATACTATGAACAGAAAAAAAATTTTGATTCGGCCTAGAGGAGCAATTTTTATTCTAATAAAGTTTAGGTAAGACTGGAAAACTTTAGCACTGAAAACCTCTTGCCACTGTCTATTACCTACTTTTCTCTTAAGCCTGCATTTGGCTTCCACCTGCCTTCTCAAGTTCTCCCCTCAGCACTTGCCTTTTTCCTCTGCTCCATCACTCACTTACCCAAACAGATACAGATGCTGACCTTGACTTGACCTTTGAAAGAAAAGGTCCATTTTTCTACACTGCTTTTTCCAATGTTAGCTACACTTTAAGAAATGATTCAAGTATTTTCAAAAGCTAAATTTCCACACAGTTCTTGGGCAATAGATAATTCCATACTACATACTGAATACACACTGTCAACCCACAACTCATCTCTTTAATAGCAAAAAAAAAAAGGATTACAGATGAGGGGAATGGCTAGTAGACAGCAATCTTATACATAAGTCCCACTATCTAGATACAGTAAAACAAACGTGAATGGATAGAAAGCTCTCAAACTCAGTGCTGCAGGCGTTGGAATACTAAATGTGCCACCACACACCTGTCCGTATGTGCATAACCCATCATCCTTAACACATACTTTTCTGGGGAGAAGAGAAAGCCATATATATACACATAATCTTGTTGACACATCTGTTGTTATGTATGTCGCACATCCTTACCTCATGGAAACTGTTCCTGCCTGATTCAACTGATTAGTGAGCATATACCAAATAGGGATAATTACAACTCTTTCCCCAAATTGATATAGATGTTGGGAAGAGTGGGTCATTTCCTCTAAAAATGTTGCCAATGGCTAACTATCTTTGGTATGGAGACAGTCTGGCTGAAAAGTGAAGTGAAATGAAAGCAGAGTGGAATGGCAAAGAGAAAGGCATCCTGATGAGATCACCTGAAGGACCAGCCTGAAGCCCTTTCTCCATCCGGGGACTCTTCAGGCACAGGAGCCATCGTCATCACCTTTTGTGCCTATGCTAATGCCAGTACAGATTCTGTCATTTGCAACCAACAGAGTCCAAGTTGACACAAACCAATAATCCCAAATCAAATAATTTATTAAGAAAATATTCTAAATAAAGAAAAAACACTGGCTATAAGAAGTACACTGCTCTATTTCCCATTTTGCAAGAGAAAATAAAACCAAAATATTAGAACCTACAATGAACAACAGAGAATTAAAGTTTAAAAACAGAAAAAAAAAAACCTGGCAGCAAAAAAGTTTATGTTGGGGTGAGAGTGCAGAAGACACGCTCCCATTCTTAAGCATCTGTTTTTTTGGTTTCACATAAATTACAACTAAATCTTGGGGAAAAGTAGTAAATCTTCGGCAATGTAGCTCTCCCATTTATAAAACAGAGACATTCAATCAAAAAGTAAAATACATTAACCTTCAGAAATTCCAGGGACAGAGGACCCTTATTGACACCCTTGAGAACTGAAGTTTTGCATGTAGGTGATATTTCTACACAGCTAGTTTATTTTTTCAAATAACAAGCTTGCTTTACTTCAGCATACTCATTTGACTTATTATAAGATCTTATATACTTAATGCCTTCCTATATCTTGCCTTTACCTAACCATGAAGATGGTCAGAAGAAAAAGAAGTTACTCTAACAGACCCTGAGAGTGTACACCATGAATATATGTAGATGTTATTTGTCCTTACCTGAGTGGTTAAGGCTTGAAATGCTTTTCAGTTTATATCAATCTGTGACTTCAACAGACTTTGTTAAATCCTGGCCTGGGCTTGTTCTGTTGTTATTTTTAATCAAATATAGAATCTTAAATTATCCCTGCAAAATTTCATCTTGTTAGATTTAGCCCATTGCTCCAACCTATTAAGTTTTCTGAATTCTGAAGCCATCCAATGATCCCTTATCCCTTCCTGGTGAGAGTCAACAGAGACTCTGATCAGCACCCTTTCTATAGTTTCCCCTATGTTATTAGTAAAATTGTTAAAATATAGCATGGCCAAGGTTCAAGACAGCTGCACAAGTAAGAAACTTTCCAAGAAGACATGGACAAATTATCATGCTTTGGTTATATTGCTCTTAAGAGTTCCAAAGAAGTAAATAAAGTTAGTCTATTTCTTTAAATGTTCAGAAGCAATGTGTTTAATCATACAGTCAGGATGATAAAGTTCTGTTAAAGTTTTTTTTCCATTTTTTATTGAAGTATCATTGATAGATAATCTTATATTGGTTTCAAGTATACAACACAGTGGTTCAACATTATTAAATCCTCACCTTGACTAGTGCAGTTACTATCTGTCAATGTAGGAAGATGTTACAGAATTATTACAAAAGTTTTATTTTAACAGTTGTTCTAGTAAAAGATCTTTTCCCAATAAAAGAAATGTCTACAAAGAATTGGTAGCACCTATTGAGAATGGCTGAAAATTTTTCTTATGCAAAATCTTCAAGAAAAAAACTACCAGTTATGGATACGTTCTTTGAAAATGGTTTTCCTAAAAGGGGTTTGTATCCGCTATCTTGAAATACGATGCACTTAGAGGAAAATTTTTTTAATTAAGGTATCATTGATATACAATCTTATAAGGTTTCACATAAGCAACATTGCGGTTACTACATTCACCCATATTATTAAGTCGCCCCCCCCCCCCCGCCCCTGCAGTCACTGACCATCAGCAGAGTAAGATGCTACAGAGTCACTACTTGTCTTCTTAGAGGAATTTTTTAACTGGTGGTCAATTAGGAAAGCACTTCGGGAAATTTCCAAGACAAATAGAAATGTAAATAGAAATTCACTGAGTGTAGGAAAAAAAACTCCCAAGAAACATTTAGAATAACCTTAAATCTGAGTGTAACAAAGGGCAATTACACAATTCCGGGGGGGAAGTTTCGGAATACTTATAATAAATACATTGAGTGGCACCATCCACTGCCACCTTACTCTCCCCTCCATTCCACTCATGCAGAACAGTTCTGGAAAATACTGGGATCAAGGAAATCTCTGAACTGAGGCGTTTTTGTAACAAAACTGCTAGAGATTTTAAGTCTTTCTACCCAAACTCACTCAGATCAAAGCTTCTTTATGTAGTATATATAAGAATAATCAGACAAAGGCATTTTAACAATTATTTGATGTGGTATCATCAAACTGGCCACATCATACATTTTATCACTGTTGCCACGTTCCAGACAGATATTTCACTGACACATGACTGCCTGTTTGCCCATTGCTTCATCACACATACACACTAAAGTTTAAGTGGAATTTTTTTAAGGCCATGTCAAAAATGACTGCATCATACTAAACACTTTGATGTGGTCACTTTAAGTTGGGGTCAAAAGGGCCGGAGAGTACACACTTTAAGGTTTGCAGGCCAGTACGGCACAGGGAATATAGTTCATAATATTGTAATAACTTTGTGTGGTGACAGATGGTAACTATACTTATTGTGGTGAACATTTTGTAATGTATAAAACTACTGAATCATTATGCTTCACACCCCAAACAAATACAGTATTATATATCAACTATGATAAAAAATAAAAAAGTTTGCAGGCCGTATAGTTACTGCTGCTGTAGTGCAAAACCCACCATAGACAATATGTAAACAAATGTGTGTTGCTGTATTCCAATAAAAATTTATTTACAAAAAACATGTGGCTGGTCAGATTTTATCCATAGTCCAAAATTTGCTGACACCAATAAGATGGTTATTGGTTATTATGAACAGCCAATAACTTTCATAACAAAGTTATTATGAAAATATCATTATATACAACATGAGTCATAAAGGAAGAATTTCTATAATTCATATCACAAAAACATTAATCTTTCTAATATATAAAGAGCTTCTAGCACTGAAGAAAAAGACCAGTAACCCAAAAGAAAAATGAGTCCAGAAACAGTTCACAGAAAAATATAAAAGACCCTTAAATATGTGGGAAAAATGCTCAATTTCATACATAAATAAAGATGGATTAATTTAGTGGATGTTGCCTAATTTCCCTCTATTAGGGACTCTATTAGGCACTTAAACCTCTACCAGCAATACATACACAAGTAATGGTTCTCAGCAGCTTCCTAAACAGAATAAATTACCCAACTTCTGGATTTTTGCCAGTCTGATGAGAAATGTTAATTCAATGTAGTTTTAAAGACATTTACCCCTCGACCCAGAAATTCCATTTTAGAAATCTATTCTCTAGATGTATCTGTGCACATGTGTACCCGGTTACTGCAGCACTGTTTGCAATATAAAAAGATGGTAGACAAATCTAGGGTTTACTAATAGAGAATTGTTTAAATAAACAATGGTATACATATCATAAGGAATATATGTAGCAATAAAAGAATGAAAATAATCTCTATGCACTAATGTGAAATGAGTATGTCATGGATGAACCTTGAGGACAGCTAATAAATGAAATAAATGAAAAAGGATTGATAGAATAGAACATCATTTTTCAATCCCTAATAATTTAATGCATCTAAGCACAATGCATCCTAAAGATAACAGTAAATTACTTGCCTTCAGGTAAACTACAATACCAGTTATGAAATATACTTGAAAAGAAAAAAGAATTTGAATCTGACTGACCCTTTAGATCCTAGTATAATTTATAGGAAATCAAAAGGAACATATTAAATGATGCAACAAGGATGCAGTAACAATGTCCAGATGTAGGAAATTACAGAACCCATCTTCTCTAACAAATAAATCCCAAAGATAAAGACACACAGCGTTGGGATTGGAAGGCAGAAGAAGGGATAGGGGAACCTATAAATTAAGAGACTTACAAGATGGATCCTGATGGAACTATATAGATTTTATTTAGATTCTGAGTCCAACAAAATACAAAAACAATCATGATATTTGAGACAATTGGGAATTTGAATATGTAAGGGTTGTGTGGTTTTTAAAAGTATTCTATTTTTAGGCATGAAAATGGTATTGTGGTTATATTCTTAAAGGACTTCCCATCTTTAGAGATATATACACTTAGATATTTACAGATGAAGTAATAAATGACCTGACATTTCTTCAAAAACAATTCAAGAGCAAGGGAAGCTGATGGGGTCAGGATAAATAAGATGAGTTGATAGTTGCTGAAGTTGGTAATAGGTATGTGGGTTTCATTATACTATCTTACTTCTAAATATGTTTGACATTCCCCATAATAAAGTTTCTAAGGTAACTATAAAAAGTACCAAAGGAAATCTGAGGATTTTTTAAAAATAATCTTGCAGTTTCAAATAGGAAACAAAATCTTAAAGTCCTTAAAAGATGTAGCTCCAGGAGTATGGGGGTTGCCCACCCTGGGCAAGTTCTCTATCAGTGTGATGAAACTGAAGGAGGACAAGGGGAACAGCAGGGTGGGAGAAAGGGTTTTTATTGCTCACAGCTCACTGGGGCTCACAAGCCAGCCCCACTCCATCCATCCCCTGCGGATGCATGCGGGTGCTCACTTCTCCTGTCTGCTTCTTCCGGGAGGAACTCCTTGGGTGCGTCCCTGGTGAGTGGCGGGCACCAGACCAACTACATACCAGGAATGGAAAGGAGGAAAGAATGGCTGTTTTCTTTCCACTCCGTGCCCCGGCTGCAGCCCTGCCATGGCCTATTAATACCCAAATAGGGTGGGAAATTCTGGGTACAAATTTTCATTTACCCCACAGGGAGAAATTTTTCTTCACCCCAAATAAAACATACCTGCCTTGTCTACCAAAAGCCAATATAAACAAGATAATAAATAAATAACAAATTGGGAAAAATATTTGCAATTCATACCACAGACTAAAGGCTGGTTCTCTTACCCTACAAAGGGTACCCACAAATCAACAAGGAAAAAAAGAAGCAAAAATGTGTCTTAAAAATGTAAAATCTTACTTTTAAAACTAAAACAAATACTACTTTTCAACTATCAGAATGGCAAAAAAAAAACCCAAAAAACTCTGATAACAAGACATCATGCTGGTGAGGGTCATCCGTCTGCGGAAACGGATCTCCCACCGTACTGATGGAAGTGAGAGGCAATTTGGTAATTACAAAAACACCATTCTTCTACCCAGAAATTCCACTTCTACTGTTTTATCCTTAGAAATGCTCATATATTTGCAAAATGACATATGTAAAAGGTTATCCACTGTAGCACTGTTTACAATACCAAAGGACCAGTCACAGCTGGTTGGTAAGTAAAGAAAGGTACCTCCATAAAACAGAACACCCTGCTCCAGCAGAAAAGGAGGGTTTGCTTATTTGGGGGATGTAGAATTATCTCTAACAAATGTGCATCAAATAAAAAATAAACCAAGGTATTCCATTTGTGTAATAAAAGGGAAAATGCATTTGCTTGTATATGCACAGAATACCTGTGTAAGGATATAAAAGAAATTGGTAACACTGCCTCTAGGGAGAGAAGACAGCTGCTGAGGGAGGGGACAGCAGCTGTCTTCTCTAGTTAACATGAACTTACTGCCTAATCAAAAGAATTAAAAGTTGAAAACACTGTCTTGTACCTACCTAGGAAGCTCAGAACCCCGTGGAAAATACCACAATCTAGAGAATACTTCCCTGGTTATAACAAAGCACAAAATGCTCCAAAATGGTTGGCAAACATAATCTGTATTAAAAGGCTATGCCTGGAGTTCTCATTCTGAGTATTGTTATTTTCACAGTAGATAAATATATAAATACACTTTTACAATAACAAAAGCAATAAAATGAAGTTAAAAAAGGAAAAGTTAAATGTTCCTCTTCTCCTGCCAAAGGGCACAAGTGCTAACATATTTGCAAGTACCCTTCAAAATGTTACGAATTTGACGCACCGTAACCTCACACACTCATGGAACAAGTTAGAACCATAGTACACACACTCTTTTACATTTCATGCTTTATTTAATCTTAGGACTGGTCACGTTAGCATATCTACTTAGTTCTTTATCACAGTTGTAAGGTTACTAATCCACTATTCAACTTCCAGGGTAAAGCACATAGAAACTTACTTCACTGTTAAGAAAGTAATCTCACCCCCACCCCAAATTAAAATAATTTTATTGTTTTTCCTGATTGTAAGAAGACATGTACAGTGTAGAAAAAAAAAAGATACAGAAAAGTTTAAAAGCAACAGTATCCCAAATCCCAGAGACAAGTGGTAGAAAACATACACACTCCCAGCAATGGTGTCCCAACAGGGTCTGTCTACCCCTCCCCCAACCCCAGCACTATGTATTGACAATGGTTTTCGTTTCACCACAAAAGCAGGGGAAATGTAATTACTGGCAACTTCAGCGATTACTGACTGACTCTGGAGCCAGACTACTTGGATTCAACTCCCTACTCTACCATTACACCAGCTTTGTAAATTTGGCTGAATTCCTTAAAGTCTCAAATTCCTTAAGAATAAGATAAGGATAACAGCATGTGTCTCATGACACACATGATAAATGAAGTCATAAATCTAAAGTACTTAGAGTAGTGACTGGCACAAAGTACCTAATAAATGTTAGCTATCATGCCCTTTGGGTTTTCTGAACATTATATCTACATTTTTCATGTGCTACAAATTGCTCCATAACTATGTCCTCTTTCCAGTCTACCAAGGGTTCTGGAACTAGGTTTGGGGTTCAAGGCAAAGAGCTGAGCACTGGGTTACATATTCCTTAAAAAGGTGGTTTTGGAATCTATTACTTCACCAGATTATTTGAGAACCAGACCCACCTGATGGGGATCAACTACCTACCTGCCCCAACACACCCAAACCCTCTCCCCAGCGTGTATGTAGGTAGGGATGATCCAGCAATGTTGATGATGGTCCACAGGGAATCCTTCAACCCTCACCATTAAAAAATATATATATTAAAATAACGAAACTTTAATAAGACCATTTTTTAAATTAAGGTCTCATTGATATACAACCTTATGAAGGTTTCACATGGGCAACACTGTGGTTACTACATTCATCCATATCGTCTCCTCCCACCCCCACTGCAGTCACTGTCCATCAGAGTAGTAAGATGCTACAGAGTCACTACTTGTCTTCTCCGTGCTATACTGCCTTCCCTGTGACCCCCCTACATTATGTGTGCTAATCATAATGCCTCTTAATCCCCTTCTCCCTCCCTCCCTCCCCACCCCCTTCCCTTTGGTAACCGATGGTCCCTTCTTGGAGTCTGTGAGTCTGCTGCTGTTTTGTTCCTTCAGTTTTTGCTTTGCTGTTATACTCCACAAATGAGTGAAATCATTTGGTACTTGTCTCTCTCCACCTGGCTTATATCACTGAGAATAATACCTTCTAGCTCCATCCATGTTGTTGCAAATGGGAGGATTTGTTTTCAAGAAGACCAATTTTAAGATAAACAATTTTAAATAAAATCATGTTTCTCTGTAAATAATAACTAGGTAAAAAAGTATAATTAGAATGATATTCCCAATAGCAACAAAAAACAAAATATAAAGCAGGAGAGATAACCAAAGAACCTTAATGAAGAAAGTCAAACCAGTAAAACACATCATGCTCCTGAGAACAAAGGTGCACACCATAAAGATGTCTGTCTATAAATCCATTACAGTTTCATTCAAAATCCCAAGGAAGGAGATTTTGGGGGAAGAAAGTACAAATGAACTCATCCCATATGTACTCTGTTCATTTAAAAAAGGGCACCTGCAACATGCCATGACTTCAGAAATACAGCATGACCAACTATTTTTAGCACTTTAAGGCCACAAACAATCATCAACAGCCAAGGACCACGTTTAAATCTTTCAATATTGTCACCCAGCTCTAATGGAAACTTAGCATAGTTTCAGAAATGGCACAAAGTACCCTGAAATATTTATTTTCCCAATGAGGTTGGAAACTTTCTTTGGATTAAACTGTCTCATAAAATAAAGTCCCATTTTAGCTAATGATAGCCCTTTCCAATACTGATTACTTTGTACTGAGTACTCCAACAAAAATACATTATCTCACTACCGTTAAGAGAAGTAGTCCTCACAAGGGATCTATCAAAATACCCTATTATACTCAGTGCCTTAAGTTCCTCAGAGGGACTGCAATGTCCCTAAAATCCCTATTTCTCAAACAATACAAAGATTCTCAGAGGGCTCACTTGCGTGCTGCAGAAACATACAGGAAAGGGGATACAAGCTACGGTTGCAGTCTTCACTGTTATTTGGAGACCTCTGGGTAAACCAAAACACTGAGTATATGCAAAATAATAAAAATACACTTGTGCCCTAGAACTTCACCATTTCCTAGTATAACCTAAATCAACTGAGGCCTTATAAGGTGGAACTAAAGAGGCTATAGTGCAGACCAAATAAAATAAAAAGAGAAGAGACAAACTAGTACATTAAATAAATAAGTGATACATCAAAATCCAGTAGTTAAAATAGCTACATTTATCAAAATCATGTATCAGAAAAGCCACAATGGAGTAACTGGTATTAGACTTGCCCGCCTATCATGTGCAGCCAGAAAACTGGGCAAATACATGAAACAACAGTTCCAGCAGTTGGGCAACAGGGCAGCCAGGGGAGTAAACTTTGAGAGAAGGAAACAAATAAGCCCTATGACGGCTCCAGCTTTCTGCCTGGAGGTACTTTCTGACCGAAATGCTGGGAAAGGAATCCTAGCAGAGAGCCCCAAGCACAAAGCCCAGGTCCTTCTAAATTAAAGAGACAGAGACCAGACTTCCAAGGGGCTCAGATAACTGGAAACTGAGGACAGACTACCAGAAAGGACTACTCAGAGAAAAAAACTTCAGAAATGTGCACAGAAGTCTCCTCCAGTCTGCTGATGAATACGAAACTGCACACAATAGGGTATAACTCTTTGAGGCCAAAGCAAAGAACACCTACAGGGAAGCTGTTAACTGGAAAAATTCTCAGAGGTCAGGCAGAGCTGGGAGATTAGAGTTCTGACTAGGGGGAGAGGAAAAACTTCACTGAACACACCCAAAGCGTTCAGGGTAGAGACCTGACAGGGCTGGGGGTAGGGCTAAAGGCTACTCTAGACCCACCCTAACAAAAGTTAGAAATAAGCCTTGAAAGAATCTAATTCACAAGTAAATTAATTGCCCACCAAAACACACTTTAACACCCTTTAGAGACAACAAAATCCAGACACTTAACAACATGCCAACAAAATATTTAGTATCCAATAAAAAATCAATAGAAATGCCAAGAAACAGAAAAATACAACCCAGGACAAAAATGTCAGACCGCAGAAACAGATCAAGAAATGACACACATGAAATTGACAGGCACTTTAAAACAGCTATCATAAATATGTTTAAGGACTTAAAGGAATGTATGATCATGACCAGGAGAAAAATGGAATGGGGTTATACAAAAAAACCAAACGGAATGACTAGAGCTTTAAAATATAATTTCTGAAATTAAAAAAACTAGTGGGTGAGCTTAACAGGTGATTAGTCACTCCAGAAGAAACAGTGAGAAACTATTAGCAGAAAGAAAAGAGGCTAAAAAAAAAGGGCAAAGCCTTAGTGAGACTATAAGGCAGCCTACCATACAGGTAACTGGAATTCCAGAAGGACAGGGAGGCAGAACAGTAAAAAAATAAAGTTTGAAGAAGGCAAAAAATTTCCAATTTGATGAAAATTACGAACCACAGGTTGAAGAAGCCACATGAATCTCACCACACACACACGTGCGCACCATACAAAGAGACAACATAATCAAACTGCACAACATCAGCAATAGAGAGAAAAATCTTAAAAGCAACCAAGGAAAAAAAAAGATACATGACATACAAAGGAACAAATTGACTTAAGACTTCTCTTCAGAAACAAGTCAAAATCCATCTTTAAAGTGCTGAAAAATAACAAAAAAAATCATCCTAGAATTCTATATCCAGCAAAAATATCCTTTAGAAATAATGGTGAAATGAAGACATTTTCAGATAAACAAAAGGTGAATTTGTCACCAACAAATTGACACTACTAGAAACATTAAAGGAAGCTCCTTAACTGGAGGAAACCTGAACCCACATAAATGAAAGAACATCCGAAATGATAAATATGTGGACCACATAAAAAAATTCTCATTGTTTAATTTCCCTAAAAGATAACTGACTAAAAAAGATAACTTTTAAAACAAGAACAACAGCAGCATACTGTGGGCTTTATAACACTGAGAAGTAAAATGCACAACAAAAACAGCATAAAGGACAGGAGGGATATAGGGAAGTGTACTGTTACAAAGTTCTTATATGTGAAATGATACTGTGAGGTTAGAATGTGTTAAGATACAGATGTATGCTGTGAAACTACAAGCAATCAGGGAGAAAAAAACAAAGAAACATGTATGTATAAATGGCTAATGAGCCAATGGTAAAGTCAAAAATGAATACTATTAATCTAAAAGACAGGAAAAGAAAAAATGAAACAAGGACAGATGGGAAAAATAAAAAATGAATAACAATATGGTACACTTGAACCAAATCTAATCAATAATTATATTAAATATGAAGAGTCTAAACACTCCAATGAAATGGAAGAGATTGTTGACTTGATAAAAAAGCAAGACCCTGATTGCATGCTATCTATGAGAAATGCACTCTAAGTTATGAAGAGACAGAAGACTTAAAAGTAAAAGAATGAAAAAGAGGAAAGTAAGACAGCTGGCAATACTGCTCCCGTGCCTCTAGCTTACATTAGGCTATGGGCCAGGGTGCAAGAAATGAGTGCAGACTTTCCACTGGGACTGACCCACTCTGCCAGCTGGCTAGGTGACTGCATTAAGTAAATGCCTAAGGAGACCAAAGTTCAGGATCTCTGAACACCTGGGTGATCTGACTCTAGATGTGTGTGGAAAAATCAGGCAAGTCAACATCACTCCAAAACTGCTACACATGAGAGAGGAAAGGGTGAGCAGTGAGAAGGGAAGAGATACTGAGCCATTTTTTTTTTCCATGAGGATAACTGGTCCCGGAAAAACGCCAATTTAACAAAACATACTTCAGAAAGTAGACAAAAATTTCAATAAATGGACAAACTTCAACTTCAGAAAATTTGGAATACCAGGTACGAGATTTTCCTCCCACTTTAACCAACTCAAACACTGAACAAAACATGTGCAATTTTCAGGCCATGGGCAGCAGGCAGCACAGAGCAGTGATCTTGGAGAGAGAGGAGTAAATGGGGTAAGCCCGAGAGCTGCCAGTCTACTGCAGACCACAGCGCAGGAGGGGCAAACCAGGTTGGCCTGTCATGGCTCCACACACTCGAAGGCAGGAGTCTGGTGAGGCCCAAACGGCTAGAGTTCACAGGATAGAGTATGGGAGATACTGTGTTCTAGAGATCTGCAGAGGAATCCTCCCCTGTCTCCAACTGAGAACCAATCAGCACACGCATGCAAGAAAAATGCTCAAGGGTGGCAGAAGAACTACCAGGAGGAGCAGGGAGAACAATGTACGAAGTTCACACAGGGCTGGGATATAGTTCCACCAGACACAGCGGCATCATGGAAACACAGGGCATTGGATAATCATTCTGACAGGTATGCCCTCAGCAGCGAGGAGAAAATAGTCCTAATGCAGCTGATCTGATTTTGTGTTACAAAACTTAACAGCAAGCATCAAAAGTATCAAAGTGTTTCCAATTAACTGCATCCCAGAAAACATCTCAAGAATATTTTGAAAAATACTCAACCATCCAGCACCCAAAAAGGTAAAATTCATTGTGTGGCATCCAATAAAAAATTACAAGGCAGGAAACTAGACCCCAATGAGGAGAGAAGAAATCAATGGAAAGTGATTCAGAAATGTCTACTCATTTTCTCGGCTGTAACAAGTTTAACATTAAACATTAAATTAATGAAACATTGATATACCAATTATTCACAATAGCCAAAATGGTGGAAGCACCTCAAGTGTCTATCAACAGATGAATAAATAAACCACAAGGGAGTGTTATCCAGTTATGAAAAGGAGTGAAAGTCTGACAGATGCTAAGACATGGATGAGCTTATGGAACATTATGGCAAATGAAATAAGCCACACACAAAAGGACAAATATTGCATGATTCCATTTATATGAGGTACCTAGAATAGGCAAACACATAAAGTAAAACGGGTTACCATGGGCTGGTACTGGGGAGATGCTGAGTTACCGTTTAATAACAATACAGCACTTTTATTTGGGATGATAAAAAAAAGTCCTGGAAATAGAGGTGATGGCTGTATAACACTGTAAAGGCACTGATGTCACATGCCACTGAATTGTACATTTTAAAATGACTAAAATGGTAAATTTTATATTTTACTGCAATATCGAAAAGACCTACAATTAAAAATGTGCAATTGTGGGGAAAGTGAATGGTACCTTAACTGCAACTGTCTTCCTTCTGCTGAATTAGCCTTACATGTCTGACAGTTGGTACACTCAAACACATTCACACTTACCAGCAACTACCAGTAGTATGAATTGAAAAGTCAAAGACATGAAGATACACTCTCACAAGAGGTTTGCCAGAAGGCTTAAAGAAACGTAAAATACTTTAAATACAGTGGCCAACTGTATAAAGCAGATGTGATGATCTTAACATTGAAATCATCAAAATTTTGCCTCAGGGCACTCTTGGGGGCTACAATGTAGTAATAAGGACATGACTTTGGCTCCAACTTTAAAAAACAGAAAAAAGAAAGAAAGGAGCGCCCATGGCAAACTACAAAGATAATATGACCTTAACCCTACCCAGTTACACTAAGACAGCTTTAAGCCAGAACACTTCCTAACTTCTCCGGTTTGAAACTTCTCTTTCTTCTTCCCGTTAGCATTTAAACCACTCACATCTATCACATCTTTAAAAAGGAAAAAAATCCTCCCTCCACCCCAAATATTTCTTTGACCAGTGCTTTCTTTAATCTAACAAATTTAAATTTTAAGAATAGCTGCCCATGTTTACGGTGCTTGTCATTCTTCAACCCAGAGTCAGGCTTTGCCCACATCTTGCCTCTGGAATGGCTCTGGCTGGAAGTATCAGCAACCCTCCTCCGCTCACCCACTGCTGGGCCCTGCTGGGCCTCATCTGCCTTGACCTCCTAGCTCTGCTGTCCCCTTCTTCCTTCTTGAAACATTCTCTTCCCCTGGGTTTTGAGGCCTCTTCTGGTGTTCTCCCTCCCTCCCTGTCTTATCTCCCTTCTCAGGCTTCTTTTTGGAGACAGGCCACCCATAATTATTTGCAGTCCCCAAGGTCCTTGCTCTTCTTATTCTACACACTGTCCCTGGATGATATTCACCCTGACCACTTTTTTGCCATCTTTGTACTGATAAATCCCAAATTTTGTATACACCTTTCCCCTTTCTTCACCTAACTAAATACTATTCATGCTCAGGGCCCAGCTTACATTTCACTTATGGAAGCATTCTATGACCTCCAAAACCTGTACATGTCCCACCTGTAGACTGCCTCTGGGATCACTGTTTTCCCCTATCATTGTATTTACACTCCACTATTTTGTTTGTTGACTTACCTACATTCTCCACTAAACCACATCTTCTCTTATCTTGTTCAGCACAGTCCCTGACACAACAGTCATTCAAATACATGTCACATAGCACTGTGTCTTATGACCTAATAGGTGCTTAGATGTTCAAGCTAATGAATTCACTGTCATTTCCAAATAAATTTACTCTTGCCATTTCAGTTTTAGAATTATAGGAAGTGCAGTTTTCTAGAGATAAACTTCATATAGTCCAGGTTTACTGCCCCAGCTAAAAGAACGAAAACCAACACTTTACCAGGTGATCGTACCTTAAGTTTATAAACTAAACCTTATTTGGCAAAATGTCAACACTTATATGAAACATTTCTTAACTATACCTTTCCTAAAAGTCTACCAGCTTTAGAAAACCCCAATATCCCTAGGTTTTTCTGCTTAAAGCCATCAGTCGCTATTTGAAAAGTCTGCATTCTCATAGGATGCTATGTGGTTGCTAATGCTGATGGTTGGGAACCAGATTGAGGCTAGATGGTGTATATGCATTATTTTGTCAACAATTGTGTAATAGGCAGTTACTACTGCCAGCCTCTGTTCTAGGTGGATACAATGGTGAAAAGCATAACAAGGTGTCATAGACATGGAGTTTTGAAGCACAAATGTTAAGTTTCAGCAATATATTTCATACCAAAGGAAAAAAAATCATTTAATGGAACCAGGAAAAGAAGATTCATTGAATCTCAAAATCCTAAGCCAGGATGGTACCATTTCTTCTGAGCTGGTAAGAACATTCTGACCCAATTCCCAGTGTTCCAGTTGCCTCCTTATACGACTGCTCTCAAAATTACTGAGGCTTCAGAAAGTTTACACAAGAAAATGCTTTAGCAGTGATTCCAGTTAGAAGAGGAATGTAGTAAGTTGCAGTTGAGTATAAGTACAGGTATTTTTATATCTGCTTAAAATATGGCAGTCTGGAAACATTTTACTTTTTGTCTGAGTGACCACCACTTTAGTAGGATGAGGCCAGCCAAAGCAACTATTTTATAGCCCAAAGGAACAAATGATCTGATAGGTTTAGGTACTTTCAGTATAGCCAGGAGACATGACCTAAATATTTCTATCAGACAGAATCTAATATTTGGTATGTTAGAAAAAGTCTAAATTTCATTAAAAATTATTTTCAACTGACTTGACTGAGGTATTCCTCATTTCAGAAGGATAATCTCCCAGTCTTTTTTTTTTTTACAGGAGTGCCAGCCTCCTTTTATTTTTACTTTTTTTGATTTTCACTATATTGTCTTTAAGTTTTCTTTATAGTTTATTTTGGTATCATTAATCCACAATTACATGTGCAATATTATGGTGATTACACTACCCCCTTCATCAGGTCCCCCCCACCAACCCCATTACAGTCACTGTCCATCAGCGTAGTGAGATGCTATAGATTCACTACTTGTCTTCTCTGAGTTGTACTGCCCTCCCCGTGCCCCCCCAACATTACATCTGCTAATCGTAATGCCCCTTTTTCCCTCTTATCCCTCCCTTCCCGCCCATTTTCCCCAGTCCCTTTCCCTTTGGTAACTATTAGTCCGTTCCTGGGTTCTGTGAGTCTGCTGCTGTTTTGTTCCTTCAGTTTTTTTCTTTGTTCTTATACTCCACATATGAGTGAAATCATTTGATACTTGTCTTTTTCGGCTTGGCTTATTTCACTGAGCATAATACCCTCTAGCTCCATCCATGTTGTTGCAAATGGTAGGATTTGTTTTCTTCTTATGGCTGAATAATATTCCATTGTGTATATGTACCACATCTTCTTTATCCATTCAACTACTGATGGACACTTAGGTTGCTTATTTCTTGGCTATTGTAAACAGCGCTGTGATAAATGTAGGGGTGCATATGTCTTTTTCAAATTGCGCTGCTGCATTATTATTATTCATTTTATTATTTTATTTTGGTATCATTAATCTACAAGACATGTGCAACATTATGGTTACTAAACTCCCCACTTCATCAAGTCCCCCCCACCTACCCCATTACAGTCACTGTCCATCAGTGTAGTGAGATCCTATAGAATCACTACTTGTCTTCTCTGAATTGTACAGCCCTCCCTGTGCCACCCCCTACATTATGTCTGCTAATCGTAATGCCCCTTTTTCCTCCTTGTCCCTCCCTTCCCACCCATCCTCCCCAGTCCCTTTCCCTTTGGTAACTGTTAGTACATTCTTGGGTTCTGTGAGTCTGCTGCTGTTTTGTTCCTTCAGTTTTTGCTTTGTTCTTTGTTCTTATACTCCACAGATGAGTGAAATCATTTGATACTTGTCTTTTTCCGCCTGGCTTATTTCACTGAGCATAATACCCTCTAGCTCCATCCATGTTGTTGCAAATGGTAGGATTTGTTTTCTTCTTATGGCTGAATAATATTCCATTGTGTATATGTACCACCTCTTCTTTATCCATTCATCTACTGATGGACACTTAGGTTGCTTCCATTTCTTGGCTATTGTAAATAGTGCAGCGATAAACATAGGGGTGCATATGTCTTTTTCAAACTGCGCTGCTGCATTCTTAGGGTAAATTCCTAGGAGTGGGATACCTGGGTCAAATGGTATTTCTATTTTGAGTTTTTTGAGGAACCTCCATACTGCTTTCCACAATGGTTGAACTAATTTGTATTCCCACCAGCAGTGGAGGAGAGTTCCCTTTTCTCCACATCCTTGCCAACATTTGTTGTTGTTTGTGTTTTGGATGTTGGCCATCCTCACTGGTGTGAGGTGTTATCTCATTGTGGTTTTAATCTGCATTTCTCTGAGATTAGTGATGTGGAGCATCTTTTCATGTGCCTGTTGCCCATCTGAGTTTCTTCTTTGGAGAAGTGTCTATTCATGTCCTCTGCCCATTTCTTAATTGGGTTATTTACTTTATGTTTGTTGGTGCGTGAGTCCTTTATACATTTTGGATGTCAACCCCTTATCAGATACGTCATTTATGAATATATTCTCCCATACTGTAGGATGTCTTTTTGTTCTACTGATGGTGTCCTTTGCTGTACAGAAGCTTTTCGGATTGATGTAGTCCCACTTGTTCATTTTTGCTTTTGTTTCCCTTGCCCGGGAAGATATGTTCATAAAGAAGTCGCTCATGTTTATGTCCAAGAGATTTTTGCCTATTTTTTTTCTAAGAGTTTTATGGATGGTTTCATGACTTTCATTCAGGTCTCTGATCCACCTTGAGTTTACCTTTGCGTATGGGGCTAGACAATAGTCCAGTTTCATTCTCTTACATGTAGCTGTCCAGTTTTGCCAACACCAGCTGCTGAAGAGGCTGTCATCTCCCCACTGTATATCTAAGGCTCCTTTATCATATATTAATTGACTATATAGGTTTAGGTTAATGTTTGGATTTTCTGTTCTGTTCCACTGGGCTGTGGGTGTGTTTTTGTGCCAATACCGTATTGTCTTGATTACTATGGCTTTGTAGTACAGCTTGAAGTCAGGGAGCGTAATTCCCCGTTTTCTTCTTCCTTCTCAGGATTGCTTTGTCTATTCGGGGTCTTTTGTGGTTCCACCTGAATTTTAGAATTATTTGTTCCAGTTCATTGAAGAGCTGATGGTATTTTGATAGGGATTGCGTTGAATCTGTAGATTGCTTTAGATAATATAGCCATTTTGACAATACTTATTCTACCTAGCCAAGAGCAATGGATGAATTTCCATTTGTTAGTGTCCTCTTTAATTTCTCTTAGGAGTGTCTTGTAGTTTTCAGAGTACAGTTCTTTCATTTCCTTCGTTAGGTTTATTCCTAGGTATTTTATTCTTTTTGATGCAATTGTGAATGGAATTGTTTTTCTGATTTCTCTTTCTGTTAGTTCATCAGTAGCGTATAGGAAAGCAACAGATTAATGTGTGTTAATTTTGTATCCTGCAACTTTGCTGAATTCAGGTATTAGTTCTAGTAGTTTTGGAGTGGAATCTTTAGGGTTTTTTATGTACAATATCATGTCATCTGCAAATAGTGACAATTTGACTTCTTCTTTACCAATCTGGATGCCTTGTATTTCTTTGTTTTGTCTGATTGCCAAGGATAGGACCTCCAATACTATGTTGAATAACAGTGGAGAGAGTGGGCATCCCTGTCTTGTTCCCGATCTTAGATGAAAAGCTTTCAGCTTCTCGCTGTTAAGTATGATGTTAGCTGTGGGTTTGTCATATATGGCCTTTATGATGTTGAGGTACTTGCCTTCTATACCCATTTTATTGAGAGTTTTAATCATGAATGGATGAATTTTGTCAAATGCTTTTTCAGCATCTATGGAGATGATCATGTGGTTTTTGTTCTTCTTTTTGTTGATGTGGTGGACGATGCTGATGGATTTTCGAATGTTGTACCATCCTTGCATCCCTGGGATGAATCCCACTTGATCATGGTGTATGATCCTCTTGATGTATTTTTGAATTCAGTTTGCTAATATTGTGTTGAGTATTTTTGCGTCTACGTTCATCAGGGATATTGGTCTGTAATTTTCTTTTTTGATGATGTCTTTGCCCAGCTTTGATATTAGAGTGATGCTGGCTTCATAGAATGAGTTTAGAAGTATTCCCTCCTCTTCTATTTTTTGGAAAACTTTAAGGAGAATGGGTGTTATTTCTTCTCTATATGTCTGGTAGAATTCAGAGGTGAATCCATCTGGTCTGGGGATTTTGTTCTTGGGTAGTCTTTTGATTACCACTTCAATTTCGTTGCTGGTGATTGGTCTGTTTAGTTTTTCTGTTTCTTGTTTGGTCAGTTTTGGAAGGTTGTATTTTTCTAAGAAGTTGTCCATTTCTTCTAGGTTTTCCAGCTTGTTAGCATACAGATTCTCATAATATTCTCTTATAATTCTTTGTATTTCTGTGCGGTCTGTCGTTATTTTTCCTTTCTCATTTCTGATTCTGTTTATGTCTGTAGATTCTCTTTTTCTCTTAAAGAGTCTGGCTAGGGGTTTATCTATTTTGTTTATTTTTTCAAAGAACCAGCTCTTGGTTTCATTGATTTTTTTCTATTGTTGTATTCTTCTCAATTTTATTTATTTCTTCTCTGATCTTTATTATGTCCCTCCTTCTGGTGACTTTGGGTCTCATTTGTTCTTCTTTCTCCAATTTCAGTAATTGTGTCTTTAGACTATTCATTTGGGAATGTTCTTCCTTCTTTAAATAGGCCTGGATTGCAATATGCATTCCTCTTAGAACTGCCTTAGGTGTGTCCCACAGAAGTTGTGGCTTTGTGTTGTTGTTGTCATTAGTCTCCATATATTCTTTGATTTGGTCATTAACCCACTGATTAATTAGGAGATTGTTGTTAAGTCTCCATGCATTTGTGAGCCTTTTTGTTTTCTTTCTAAAATTTATTTCTAGTTTTATAACTTTGTGATCTGAGAAGTTGGTTGGTAGAATTTCAATATTTTTTACTTTACTGAGGTTCTTTTTGTGGCCTAGTATGTGGTCTATTCTGGAAAATGTTCCATGTGCACTTGAGAAGAATGTGTATCCTGCTGCTTTTGGGTGTAGAGTTCTGTAGATGTCTGTTAGGTCCATCTGTTCTAGTGTGTTGTTCAGTGCCTGTGTGTCTTTACTTATTTTCTGTCTGGTTGATCTGTCCTTTGGAGTGAGTGGTGTGTTGAAGTCTCCTAAAATGACTGCATTGCTTTCTGTTTCCTCCTTTAATTCTGTTAGTATTTGTTTCACATATGCCAGCGCTTCTGTGTTGGGTGCCTATATATTTATAATGGTTATATCGTCTTGTTGGACTGACCCCTTTTATCATTATGTAATGTCCTTCTTTATCTCTTGCTACTTTCTTCGTTTTGAAGTCTATTTTGTCTGATACAAGTACTGCAACACCTGCTTTTTTCTCCTTGTTGTTTGCATGAAATATCTTTTTCCATCATTTCACCTTTAGTCTGTGTATATCTTTGGGTTTGAGGTGAGTCTCCTGTAAGCAGCATATAGATAGGTCTTGCTTTTTTATCCATTCAGTAACTCTGTGTCTTTTGATTGGTGCATTCAGTCCACTTACATTTAGGGTGATTATCGATAGATATGTACTTATTGCCATTGCTGGCTTTAGATTCGTGGTTACCAAAGGTTCAAGGGAAGCTTCTCTAGTATCTAACAGTCTACACTTAACTTTCTTGTTAAGTTATTGTAAACACAGTCTGATGATTATTTCTCTCCCTTCTTATTCTTCCTCCTCCATTCTTTATATACTAGGTGTTTTATTCTTTGCCTTTAGTTAGTATTTGGATGGTCTGCTTTCTTTGCTATGATTTTATGTTCTCTGGTGACATCTTTTTAGCCTTAGGGGTGCTTCCATCTAGAGCAGTTCCTTTAAGATGTCCTGTAGAGGTGGTTTATGGGAGGCAGATTCTCTCAGCTTTCGCTTGTCTGGAAATTGTTTAATCCCTCCCTCAAAGTTAAATGATAATCGTGCTGGATACAATATTCTTGGTTTGAGGCCCTTCTGTTTCATTACATTAAATATATCATGCCATTCTCTTCTGGCCTGTAAGGTTTCTGTTGAGAAGTCTGATGATAGTCTGATGGGTTTTCCTTTGTAGGTGATCTTTTTTCTCTCTCTAGCTGCCTTTAATACCCTGTCTTTATCTTTGATCTTTGCCATCTTAATTATTATGTGTCTTGGTGATGTCTTCCTTGGGTCCCTTGTGTTGGGAGATCTATGAGCTTCGGTGGACTGCGAGACTACTTCCTTCCCCAGCGAGGGAAAGTTTTCAGCAATTATTTCTTCAAGGACACTTTCTATCCCTTTTTATCTCTCTTCTTCCTCTGGTACTCCTATAATGCGAATATTGTTCCGTTTGGATTGGTCACACAGTTCTCTTAATATTCTTTCATTCCTAGAGATCCTTTTATCTCTCTCTGCCTCAGCTTCTCTGTATTCCTGTTCTCTGATCTCTATTCCATTAACAGTCTCTTGCATCTCGTCCAGTCTGCTGTGAAGTCCGGCGATCGCTTGTCTCATTTCTGCATTGTCTTTCCTCACTTCCCCCACTTCCTCCCTCAGCTCTTGCATATTTCTCTGTAGATCCATCAGTATGGTTATGACTTTTATTCTGAATTCTTTTTCAGGAAGATTGTGCATTTCCATCCCATCAGACTCCCTCTCTCATGTTGTCTGGGTCTGGGTAAGCTTTGTACCATATTCCTGTGTCTTTTCATGGCAATAGAAGTGGTTGCTGGTAGGTGCCACGTATGTCAGCTGGGCTCTTTTAAGACTTAAAAAGAAAAAAAAGAGAAAAAAAAGGAATAGAAAGAAAGAAAGAAAGAAAAAAAAATCGCCCGCAGGAGTAGATTCTGTGAGGATGCTGTAGGTGGTGCTGCTGCTCCACTATTCCGCAACCACGGCTGCGCTGCTCCGCAGGGCCCTTTGTAGCTCTGGCTGGGGCGGGAACGAATGGGATGCTGCTGATCTCTGTGGGAAGTCTGAGGGTGGCTACTTTTTCCCAGTTGCCAGCCAAGGTGTCCGAAATTCCCCAGGCCTCCCAGCCTGCTGGGCTGAGTGTGCTGGGACAAGCCTGCTCCTTTGTTGAGCCCCTGTCTGTTTAACACCACTAAAAAGGTGCGTGCTTTTCTTTTGTCCTGGGGAGCGACTGAGAGGACCCGGGTGCATTCCCCGGCTCAAGATCCTGCACCTCTGACTCTCCAATCTCCGATACACCGCACGATGTGTGTCAGTGCTCCTGGGGCAGATCACCAGGGCTGGTTATTTCACGGGCCTGTGCTTCCACTCCCTCCCTGCTCTGAATCCTCTCCTCCCGCCGGTGCGCTGGGATGAGGGAGTGCTCAGGTCCCACCGGGTCGCGGTTCTGTATCTTACCCATTTCACGGGGTGCCGAGTCCTCTCAGGTGTAGCTGCAGGCTGGGTTCTGTCCTATATCTTCTGGTCTCTCTTTTAGGAATAGTTGTATTTGTTGTATTTTCATAAATATATATGGTTTTGGGAGGAGATTCCCGCCGCCCTGTTCATGCTGCCATCTTCCCGCTTAGGTTCTATTTTTAATCCTGAATGTATTTGCATTTTTCTACCAAAGTGCCACTGAACTATTTGTAAGTATTAATTTAAAACATTTTTTCATCTTAATATAGTTAAATACAAATTAACAGAAGGTACGTAAGTTTAAGAATCTGCTTGGAGGGCCTGGTTAATGACAATTGTTTTGAAACTTAAAAAATGAACTTGTTTTCTTTCTTATACAAAGGCAATGAATATTTGTTACTCAAAATCTTGGAAATAAAAAATAGGCTGAAAGATGAAAGAGATGGTCTTAAGTGCAGCCACCCTGAGAGAGACAATTTTTACTAACACACTTTATGTTCAAGCTCTCTTCCATGGATTTGCATTAGAAAATACATTTTAAACTGGCACATTTTAAACAGCTCCTTTATTTTTGAATGTCAACTCTCTTAAGCAAGGATTCAAGTTCTATCAGACTTACATCCAGTGTAAGAGAAGCACATAGGAGCTATTGAAGTATCTGCCGAACTAAATTTCTAGGATCCTAAAGACAAGGTTTGGACTTGGAGGCTCAAGATGTACCGTGTATGTATTGTTTAAGTGACTGATGTGATAGAAGAGGGGTTAAAATACACTCAATGAATTAAAGAAAAAAATAGACATTTCAAGATTCAGGTCCTTTGAAAGCCTTGCTGGCTTGAGAAGCTCCACTGCCCCCAACCGTGTCCCTCAAAAAGCTTGCACTCTAGGACCCTACAGCTTTGGTAACGTGCTCTTTGAGGGTAAGGACGAGGCTTTTCCACAGAATGGAGCAGAGAACCCAACGCCATGATCATTCGGAGTTCTAATGGAGTCAGTGAATGATGATTGGTGACAATGCCCCCAAATAAAGCTGCATTTTTCACCCTTGGTAACTTACCCTAAAATTATGTATCTCTTTGACTTTGTAAACAGCCACAAACATGTGACTTCTGAATTCTGCCTCTGTGGGTAATAATGAGACTCCATTTTCAGATATTAAAAATAGCTTAGAAGAATTGAGTCATACTGAATAACATCCTCAAGCCCTGTACTTACAACACTTAAAAATGAATAAGGATGAAATCACATGTTTTTTGATCATCCAAAAGGAGTGGGGGAAGAAATACCAGTTGGAAAGTGAAACATGCTCACAGTCTGGAATTCAGATTGCTTTGACTTAAAATGCTTAATAACTGATTTTTCACCTTTTCCCTCCAAAGAACAGATTAACTAACACTGTATGTGCCCACATTCCATTTCTCATTCTCTGGTGTTATAGAGATGCTTTGACTTGGATTTTGTTCTGGCACACTTGGGAGGCTGATACCCTAAACTACCACCAGACTGAAACAGAGGTGCTGAATAAAACATTAAAATTATGACATGCTAACACAAATAAGCACCCTTTTAAAACATACTGCTGAGTCAGAATAAAAGGAAAGGCTCTGAAGAGGTCACAGAGGAAGTCAGAGCAGAAACCCTGGGAGGAAAAAGTGCTGCGACAGGATTCGCCCTAGGAGTCTCCTCCAAACCCTGGGGGCCCTGAGTTTGTGTCTGTGCTCTGAACATCGTCCTGGAGAGGGCAGGGGGTAAGAGAGAAAGATTCCCGTATGAAGCTAGGAGCTGGGACTCCAAAAATTCTAAAATATGAGGGCAAAAGATAAGATATGGAAGCAACCTAAGTGTCCATCAGTAGATGAATGGACAAAGAAGATGGGGTACATATACACAATGGAATACTATTCAGCCATAAGAAGAAAACAAATCCTACCATTTGCAACCACATGGATGGAGCTAGAGGATATTATGTTCACTGAAATAAGCCAGGCGGAGAAAGACAAGTACCAAATGATTTCACTCATTTGTGGAGTATAACAACGAAGCAAAACTGAAGGAACAAAACAGCAGCAGACTCACAGAAAGCAAGAATGGACTAGTGGTTACCAAAGGGGAGGGGTGGGGAAGGGTGGGTGGAGGGGGGGGAGAAGGGAATTGAGGGGTATTATGATTAGTACACATGGTGTGGGGGGATCATGGGGAAGACAGTGTAGCACAGAGAAGACAAGTAGTGACTCTGTGGCATCTTGCTACACTGATGGATTTCAGTGGGGTATGGGGGGTACTTGATAATATGGGTGATTGTAGTAACCACAATGTTTTTCATGTTAAACCTTCGTAAGATTGTATAGCAATGATACCTTAATAAAAAAATAAAAAATGTTTACATGCTATGAAAAGGATGTTGCTGTTAAAACCTATGGCAAAAATTATAAGTAAATGGTGTAATAAATAACTCAAAACTTAAAAAAAATATATGAGGGCAAAAGAGAAAAACCTGTTGTGCAAAAGGGGACAGCAAGGAACTTGTCTTACTGACCCAGAGCAGGGGAATAAGGTAAATTTTCCTGAAGTCCGAGGTCCATATTTCTGCTACCCTGTATGGCTGGTAAAACATTAAGCCAGGAATTAAAGTTGCTGTGACCACAAGAATATAAAAGCAAAGACAAATTCTGTCTGAAAAATTGTAACTTCAATCTAGGTATCAAAATCCCCTCAGATGAAGTTCCAAGGAAAATGAGCAACTCACAGAAAAATAAAAAGCAAATCACAAACGCACAAGAAAACAAGACACCCTGAGTAAGACTAAGTAGAAACAGACGGCTGAGTTAAGACTCCAGATTTTAGTTAACAGACACAAACTATAAATGTAAATATGCTTACAAGCTAAAAATATGAGTGAAGAAAGAGACTGTAAAGAATGACCACACAGATCTGAAACAGACCCAAATATAATTTCTAAAATTAGGATATAAATGATAATTAAATGGATGGATGAAAGAGCAGATTAGGCCCAACTAGAGTGAACTGAAGTTAAGAGCCAAAGAAATTACCCAGAATGTAGCACCAATATGACAGGGTCAAGAGTTAGGAAGTTAGGTATCTGTGGGACCTCTTCATGCTAATTAGAGTTCCAGAGAGAAGGGGGAAGAGGTAATATTCATGAAATAATAATCACTGGGAATTTTCTACACAGCACTCCCCACAATGGTAGCCATTTAGTCACATGCAGCTTATTTATATTAAAGTGAAAAACATAGGTCTTCAGTCACACCACATTTCAATCATCATGAGCCACATGTGGCAGGCAGCTACCATACGGGACCACACAGACGTGGAACATTTTCATCAACAAAAGTTCTATAGCACTGCATTCCTCTAGAACTACCAAAATACCCACTCTCAAACCCAAGACACCTAGTAAATCTCAAGCTATATAAATAAAATCCATACCTCAGCACACTAAGGCAGACTAATATATATATAAATACTAAAGACTAAAGACATTTAGTATATATAAATACTAAAGACACAAAGATGGTCTTAAAACAGGCAGAGAGACGAGCCAGACCATCCATAAAACAACAACTTTAGACAGCTAACTCCTCAGCAGTAACTTTGAAAATCAGTAGAAAACAGAAGTACAACCTTCATATATGCCTAGAGAAAACATCGCCAACCTAGAACTCTGAACCTAGAAAATTATCTTTCAAAAACAGGACGAAATATTTTTTCACACATAAGAGATTTATGAACAACCTATCTTCCCTAATGGAAATGCCAAAGATTTCATTTTAGGCAGAAGGAAAACGATCCCATAAAGATTGAGTGTTTTCCATTGTGCCGTATACTTAAAAAAAAAAAGTTTACTAAAATGCACAATTAATAGAACAAAAGCTTACAGTTGAAGATACAGAGTTTTAATAGTCACTTATCTCACTGGAATGTCTCTTTGCTCTTTCAAACTGAAGTGGGAGGAACCAAGGCAAGAAAATTCAACATTCATTGGTGTAATAACAATTTTTCAAGAGCCTGTTGGTGAGGTCACAGAGGATACAAAGGTGAGCAAATGCACAGTCCCAGCCTCCTGGGGCTGACAGCATCCTATATAGCATAGACACACACATAAAATGGCAGTTGGGACATATAATGTGACCCTGTAGTAGGGGTTGGGGAAATCAGGAAAGGCTTTCCAGAGGAAGTGATGCTTTGAGCTGAAACACTGACCTTTCTACTGTCATGGAATTTTTCCTTCACTATACAAATACTGTTAACTGTTATTCTATTCACTAAGATACTCTATGTATTAGGACACTTTAAAAATCAGTATTGTTATACAAAATTCAATAGTTAACATTTTCCATACTGTTTTTAAAAAAACTATCAAAACCAACTTTAATCTAATAAGGCTCTTTAGATATTTCTATTCTTTTCTTCAAGTAAAGAGGTGTTTGCTCAGAAAACTACAAAGTTATGTTTCCTAAACTGTTCTTACTAATGTATATCATTGGAACAGTCCTGAGCAACTCACTCAAATCCCACCGGTATTTTCAACATTCCACACCCACTAAATT